>PVJC01013631.1:0-17711 GCA_004026665.1 Murina feae
CCTCTTTCCCATCATGGGTCCTGGGTCCTGCGCTGTCCCGCCCTGCAGCCGCTCTGTGCACTCGGGAGGTCCCTCAGCCCGGCCTGTTCCCTCTCGCAGTCTGGGACCCCTCGGGGGATGCCCACCTGCTGGCGTGCCTGACTAGCCAGGGTGAGGGGCTTTAAGGCTGCCCACAGCTCCCATTGCCCAACGTCCCAGCAAGGTTGGCTGGACGCAGGTTTTTGTGATTTATCGCCTATAATTGATACTGTTCCTTGAAGGCCTGGGGTCATCTTCTATAATTGATACACTGTTCCTTTAAGGCGGCCTTCTAACTACTAACGAAGCCTCCTCTGCTTCACCTCGCAATGTCTATAATGAAACAATTGTTACTTTTACTGGTTAGGCCGGAGTTGCTCTTTCCTTCAGCTCCGGAGGATTCTATGATTGTTACAATGTTTCAAAAAGCTGTGTTTCGCTAGAGGCAGTTTAATGGGAGCTGAGCTGAGGGGCGCAGCTTCACTTTCGCTCCTGCCGCAATGGAAAGGGCTGTTTACTCAGGTCGGTGAGTGGCGGCCGCCATGTTGGCTGGGCTAATTTGCATACAGCCGCTCTGATTGGCTGGTGGGCGTGGCTTACCCTGTCTCAGAGAAACAGTTAATTTTAATATTTCGCTTTTATTAGTTTAGATTCCATTTGGAACCTTCTCTGCAGGCAGATAGTACATGGCTACGCACAACTTTCTAGGAAATGTGGTCAAGCAGAGGCTGACTTTCAAAAATTTGTGAATGCATGAAACTTCTTAAAAAGCAAAATGGAAATATAACATTACAGCAGATGATATTGTGGTTTGATGAGTGGAATACATTTTTTAAAACTAACCGCTATCTATGACTTAGAATGGTTTCAATTCTGATGATACAGATAAAAAAATATATACAGCCCTCCACTTGCAAGAAAAGCAATCACTACAAAAGCAGCAAGAAACTGAAACAACCCCAATGCAATAGAAATTAAAGAATGTTATTGGTAACTGACAAATTAGCAAAACAGTTTCAATAATGTGCATTAGGATTTGAAGCCACAGTTTAATGTGTGAAAAGGAATCTGAGAAAAAATGAATAACTAGAGTAGAGAATCTGATACCCAAAGTAGCATTAACATCTGAGCAATCATAGTGATTTCCTCTAAAAGGCAAAACCCTTTATTTTTATTTTGAACAAAAAGTATTTTGTCTAATAAAGTGAATAATAATACAATTTTGTCCAAAATCAAATACTTTTGTCTTTAAAAATATCTATTATAATGTAATTTGATCTCTATTTATAGAAAGTAAAATATAAATACAATGACAGTTATAGGTGTCTTAAATTCCAAAAAAAAAGTTTCCCTATTGAAATGTTTTAAAACATATACAATCATTAAACTATATTTGAAACATAAGCCTTAATTTTAGTTTTAGAATAATATTGAACACTAAGCAAAATGTGTATGGGAGGCCCAGCCAGCATGGCTCAGTGGTTGAGCATTGACCTATGAACCAGGAGGTCACGTTTCGATTCCCAGTCAAGGCACATGCCTGGTTGCAGGCTCAATCCCCAGTGTGGGGCATGCAGGAGGCAGCCAATCAATGATTCTCTCTCATCACTGATGTTTCCAATCTCTTTCTCCTTCTTCCTTCCTTGTAAAATAAAAACATATTTTAAAAAATGTGTATGGGGGAAATTAAGTATAAAAAAATATCCAGCCCTAACTGGTTTGGCTCAGTGGATAGAGCGTCGGTCTGCAGACTGAAGGGTCCCAGGTTCGATTCCAGTCAAGGGCATGTACCTTGGTTGCAGGCACATACCCAGTAGGGAGTGTGCAGGAGGCAGCTGATTGATGTTTCTCTCTCATCTCATCAATGTTTCTGACTTTCTCTTTCTCTATCCCTCGCCCTTCCTTTCTGTAGAAAATCAATAAAATATATTTTAAAAAATCCATTGATATGTATATTGGGGAAGTTAACTTTATTCTTCTCTAATTATATATATACTGTATAACTCCACCAGAATGTTAAAAGGCTGCATAATAAATCACATCAGAGAAACATATACCTGAATTAATAAACAGGCTTAGATAATTCAATCTGACAATGAACCTTACTCCACATTAAATACTATTATGTGATGTTTCCAATGGAAAAAAAATCAATTGCACATTGCATTTTACAGTTATAGACTTAGCCATATTTATGACCTGACATGAATTCTGCAAGAGAGCGTAAGTTGTACTAACATTTAATCATACTAACATGTACTAACATTTAATCAAGAACATTAATCATAATCAAGAAAGCATTGAGAACTAGTCATTGGTTATAATATAATTAAAGAATGTTTTCTAAAATTTTATTTGAAATAACTAGTACACTAAAATCTTTTAGCCTTGGTTAAATTCACTGTCATGAATTGTTGTTCTACTGTTATGCTTTTCCATAACTTTTAAAGTAAATTCTTCAAAAAATTGCAAATAGGTGACACATGAAACAGTCTTATTAGCTATGAGACTGTAGCTGCATATATGACTAACTTGTGGTATAACTTACCACTATATTGTTCATGATTATAACAAAATAAATTTTATTTGATAGGTAAATCACTGCCGAATTAGGTATATTTACCTCAAGTAAGACAGAAAAAAAATGTTTCTGTGAACTATACAGTGATGGGCAAAAGGTTTACAGTTGTGAGTACATGAAACAGAATTTATTCTTGTACTATTATTTATTATTGTATTATTTTACATAAAAATTATAGCCCTACTTTTGCCCACTCCTGTATAAACAACTATGAAATAATGCTTTCACACACAATATGAACATTAAAATTTTTAAGTTTTGTAAAAGAAATGTTTTGCTGTATTGTAACAAATATAAGATTTTCTAGCATTCTATTAATAAAAGTGGAAATGGTTTTAAAATGTTCTCCTTACCTGTGTATACATTTTTTACTCTCGAGATATGCCATACCGCAGGCAGCATCTAATGAAAATTTCACTAATTGTTTGTTTTTTATTTCATCTTTCTTTTTTCTCAGATAGGAGAGGAAATCACCTCCTAGAAGAATTGACAGATAAGCAATGAGATAAGATCATGACGAAAGTCACATTTATCACCTATTATAAATGCCTCACAGAACAAAAAGCACAACACATTTGGCCATGCTTCCTGGCCATTCTGTTTGAGGTGTGGATGAAAGAAAATATAAAAAGGACACATCTTATAAGAACACAGACATCACTAACTCTCCCAGGTACAGTTTAAGTACTTTAAGTGCTTCACATTGCCTATTACTTAATACAGGATGATAATATTTAAACAAAGACATGCAATTTCTCACCAATTTGCATGACTAAAATTTTGTAAGAAATTGTGTCTCTCTAATATCAAATAAAAGATTAATTATTATGAATTAAACAAAATAACTCAATGATATTGAATTAGTTATCAGACTCAGTAATTGCTTTAAAAACATTTTGAGATTATTAACAATTCTATCACTGTCAGTAGACCCAGACAGAGGGGAGAAATGGGTATGATTTTGCTAATAAGCTTTAGTTGCTGTGCCAAATTGCTTTTTTAGGCATCAAATGGATTCTATGATGTGGAGAAGCACCTTTAACCACCATGGTTCAAAAGAAATACTAGTGTAATTCAAGCCACACAGTAATTTAAAATTTACTGATAGTCACATTTTGAAAAATAACAATAAAAGGTGAAATTTACTTTAATAATGTTTTTTCTTTAGCCAATAGATCCAAAACATTATTTATCAATATATGTCATTATAAAAATTTTAGTGGAGATATTTTACGTTTTATCATCCTAAGTCTTAACACTTACGGGACATCTCGATTTAGATGCAAATTTTCATCTGAAAATATTTGATCTGTATTTAGATTTCATAAAATTTAGTTATAGATTCATATACATAGGTTGTTCCAAACATACTTAAATTTTTCCAATAATTGAATCATGTATCAATTTTTAAAACAATTAAAATGAAATGAAATTATAAATTTAGTTTTTTTAAGAAGCACTATCCACATTTCAGAAGCTTAAGAGCTCAGAAACTACATATGGCTAGGATTATCATGTAAAATAGTACAGCCTTAAACTGCATTCATTATTAATATAGCATTGAAGGCTATGTTTTCATTATTTTTCTCTTGTTAGTGTATAGTGTATTACATTCAAATAGAGAAGTCAGACAGAAAAAATCAAGAACCATATGATTTCACTCATATCCTATATAATAAAAGAGAAACATGCAAATTAGCCATCCCTCTGCTATGCTCAAGCCACACCCACAAGCCAATGAGGAGTGAGTATGCAAATTAACCTGACAAAGATGATGGGTAATTTGCATACACAGATGAGAGTGGGAGAGCCAGCAGCTTGGGGAGACATGGCTCTCTCAGTTGGTTGGGGAAAGCCCAGAGTGTGGGGAGCACCAAGAATTCTGGGAATAGTAGTTTTGGTGGCAGCCCCAGCACCAGAAGTGGAAGCTCAGAGCTCAGGGAGCACCAGGAATGCTGGGAATTGTAGTTCTGGTGGCAGACAGATCTAGACACTAGAGCAAAGTGAGCCTGGAGCAAGTTACTGTGCAGTTGGGGGTGGAGGAAAAATAAAGGTGAGAGACATAAGTAAAATCAGAGTGTTTAGGAAAAATTAAAGGGAAGATACCCTAAAAATTCCAGGAAATCTCCACCAGTGGAGCAAAGAAAAAAATGCCTCTATTATTCTGTGAGCAACAAACCAAACTGGGTTTCGGTGTCTCAGACAATTTGCTCAAATGATTGCAAAGACAGGCAGAAGCTCCCAGATTAGAGAGGGCTCCCCTGAAGGCTCCCAGATTGGAGAGGGTGCAGGTCGGGCTGAGGGACCCCCAACCCCCTCACCCCCCTCAGTGCATGAACCTTTGTGCACCAGGCCCCTAGTGTAGAATATAAAACTGAAAGCAAGAAATGAACAAACAACACAATCAAACAAAAACGTACAGACACAGACAACGGTGTGCTGGTTACCAGACGAAAGGGGAAGATAGGCAAAGGGGATCAAATATATGGTGACAGAAGATTTGACTCTGAGTGGTAAACATACAAAGCAATATCCAGATGATGTATTATATAACTGCACACATGAAACATAATTTATTAACCAGTGTCACCCTAACAAATTTAATTGAAAAAGTTAAAGTATATTCGAATGGATGTCCTCTAAAAATAATCATTCCCACTTCCTATTAGGCCTTCAGATATTAGTCAGATTTTTGCAAGAGAAATTAGCATTTTAATAGCCATTTCCTAAACTTTTTTTATCCTCTTCACCAGGGCCTAGGCTTCCTAAAATGGAATAACTCTAGAAGTAAAGACTTAATAGCTTTTTCTTTAATTAGAATTCCTAGAAAATAAGAACCTGCCTAATTCTCCTTATACTATTTTTTTCTGAACCTCTTCTCTTATGCACAAATCAAGTGTTACACAAATTTAGGTGGACCATTTACAAAATCAGTAAGACTTATGCTTATAAATAACTTTAACAGTGTCAGACAGTTTACTTTTTTCTGTTTTTTTTTTTGTTTTTGTTTATTAAGGAGAATATCAAATGTATTAAATTACTAGGAAGATTGTTGAAATAGTTTCTATCAAGTTTAACTTTCTGAACAAAACACATAAATGCCACAGTAAACAGCAAAACTAACCAACTTCTCACCTTTAATAGGTACTAAAATGTCTACTAAAATCGACTTAAAATTAATATTTAGTTCAAGTTATTATTTGGACCAATATTCCCATATATACATGAATTATTTTGTTAGATTGGCCTATTTTCGAAAAAATGCACCCTTTGGTCTTAAAACCTCATAGGATTTGTTTACACTGTGGAATAACTTTCGAGTGAAAACATCTTTTCTGGAATTTGATTTAAAACAGCATTATGAAAACTCCAATGTTCTGTCAAATCCTAATTTTATTTCTCTCCTTAGTTAGCTCATATTCAGCACTTTTCCGTCTGCCTCCAGCCCTTTTTAAATTTTCTCCTTCTTACAATCCTCCTTGTACTCCCAACTCTCACCCCAGATTATAACCCCTGTAAAGAGAACTGTACAGACATCTACCCATGATGTCTAGAAAGTAATATCTCAATAAACATTTCTTAAATGAATGTGTAAAAAAATGTATTTATATCTCCTTCTTACAGCTTATAAGCTACGCAAAAAGAACTATTTTTCATTAATTTTAACATTTAGTTCCTCTCTAATGGTCAGAACTATGCTTTTTAAGTGCTTGTTTAATGTTAAAATAATGACATTACATTTCTTATCAATAGCACCTTATGAACGCCATTAAAATCTTTACATTCCAACAATAAAACTTAGTGTATTTAAGACTCTGAGCTCTGTAACACTACTGCCTTAGAAATTACTTCATCTAAAAAAGAAATGATTTGCAAAGAAGTAACCCTTGGTAGATAAGATTAAAACAACAAATGCATAATCTATGGTAGACAAAGAAAAGACAACATTTAAATAGCATTAAAAATTGGCTGAAAAATGATGGCAAGTCAATAAAGGTAAAGTACCGCCTGGCCAGTGTGGCTCAGTTGGTTGAGGGTCCTCTAGTGCACAGAAAGATCCCCAGTTCGATTTCTGGTCAGGGCACATACCCAGGTTGCGGGTTCAATCTCTGGTCCCGGTGTGTACAGGAGGCAATGGATTGATGCTTCTCTCTTTCATTGATGTTTCTCTCTCTCTCTCCCTCTTCCTTCCTATCTCTATAAAAATCAATAAAAACATTTAAAAATAATTTATAAAGTGAAGGTAAAGTATTGGGAAAGAGGAGTTAGATATAGCTATTTCTAAATATGTGACACAGCTAAAGATGCAGATGAAGGGGAGTCTCTTAGTTAATCCAACAAAAATTTACGTTAGAGAAATGTCTTGCTTACAATCATTAAATTATTGAAGTAAAATTTAAATTTATTTCCAATGTATAAATTCAAGCCATAGACACAGTGTTCTTAGGTAAAGGAGCAGAGCTGCACCATTCCACAGCCTAGTCAGTTTTTTGCAGATCGCTGTAGAAAAGCAAGGCCTCCAGTAAAAATTAAGTAATAATTCAGTACTGAAAGCCTGAGCCTTGGGCAAGTGCAAGCGTTAAGAACCCTGAAACTACCCTAGCTGTTTTGGCTCAGTGGATAGAGTGTTGGCCTGCAAACTGCAGGGTCCCAGGTTTGATTCCAGCCAAGGGCACATGCCTGGGTTGCGGACTTGATCCCCGGTAGAGGATGTGCTGGAGGCAGCCGATCAATGATTCTCTCTCATCATTCATGTTTTTTTTATCTCTCTCCCCCTCTCCCCCCCCCTCCATATATGTGTGTGTGTGTGTGTGTGTGTATACACACACATATACATATATACATACATACATATATATACACACACACATGCTGAAATGGGAAGTAAATCCCCCCAGGGGGCTAGAGTATGGAACTAAAGTTAGAATACCCAGAAAACAACTCAGACTGGCCAGAACTCTTCCTTTAGATATGCTATTTATTGGTACCTTATTAAGTTAGGAAGAACTGGAAACTGACATCTGTAGTCTCGACTATTCACTGAGAAGTTACTGTAGAGCAGGGTGAGGAACCTTTTTTTCTGCCAAGGGCAATTTGGATACTTATAACATCATTTGCAGGCCATACAAAATTATCAATTTAACTCACCCCTAATGCTTTGGTACGGCCAGGCCACGGGCCAGGTGTTCCCCACCCCTGCTGTAGAGTCCCTTTGATCTAATTTTGTCATTTTCATTAAGTATCAAGTTAAAGAACCTCCCTTTGAATTTGTAATATACACAATAATTATATATGCAACCCATGTGTGTGTATATGTGTGTGTGTGTGTGTGTGTGTATGCATGGATGGATATGTGTATGTTTGTGTATACATATAGCACAGAGTACCCTACCTGGCCACTGCAATTAAAAATCTTGGTGTACAAAAAGAACAAAACAAGATCATTTCCCTTTTGTAACTCTGTCTTAACAAGGCTTATTTCTATGGGTAGACTACATATTAAACTAAAATAGGTGGATTATTTTCTAGCATTCTTCACCAGGATGAATTTCTCACACAATACGTTTTCAAAGCCAACTTTGGCTTACAAGGGAGAGTATGGCATGGTGCAAAGAGCATAGACATTGAAATCCAATTGACCTTGATCTGATTAACTAGCTATGTAACCTTAGGTAAGCTGTTTAACCTTTCTAAACCTCTTTAAAACAAAAACTAATTCCATTTATGTCTCAAGATGGTCTTGAAGACTGAATGTATCTAAAGAACTAAGCATGTGTCAAGCACATAATGCACACAATAAACATTACAGCTTATTGTTGTTGAAGTTATCTAATCTAATAAAAGAGTAATATGTGAATTAACCATCACTCCAAGACACCTAAGCCACACCTACCAGCCAAGCCACACCCACCAGCCAATCAGAGCGGCTGTATGCAAATTAACCCAGCCAAGATGGCAGCAGGCAGCCACGAAGCTAGAGCAAACAGGAGGCTTCAGTTGCACCAGCGATGAAGTTGAAACTGCCTTCCTAGGCTGGCCGGGCCTCTGCTCAAGGCAACAATGTTTCAATTATAAAAGCCATGGAGCTGAAGCAAACAGGAGGCTTCATTGCTTGACTAGGCCTCCGCTCAAGGCAACAAAGTTTCAATGATAGAAGATAAATAAACCCTAGAAACCTGATTCCAGCCAGCCTTACTGGGACATTGGGTCAATGGGAGCTGTGGGCAGCCTGAAAACGGCCCTCAGCCCATCACCCAGGCTGGCCACAACCCAATGGGGTGAAGATCCCCACTGGGGGGCTTGGCCAGCCTGCAAACAGCCATCTGCCCGTCACTCAGGCTGACCAGGCATGCCAGCAAGTGGACATCCCCCGAGGGGTCCCAAACTGCGAAAAGTCACAGGCCGGGCTGAGGGACCCCCTGAGTGCACAAATTTTTGTGCACCGGGCCCCTAGCATTTATACTAATAGAGGAATATGCAAATTGGACAGGATGCCATCACGTAACGACCAGGACAAGGGCGGGATTGCAGCAGAGAGCTCTCATCAAGCTTGTGCTGGGGTCCACAGGGCACAGAGAGGAAGGGAGAGCAGAGAGGCAGTTAGGGGGATCAGGCCAGGAGGGGAGAGCAGATAGGCAGTTAGAGGGATCAGGCTGGCAGGGGGAGCATTTAGGCAGTTAGGGTGATCAGGCCAAGAGGGTAGAGCAGTTAGGGGCATAAGGCAGGCAGGTGAGTGGTTAGGAGTCAGTGGTTTCAGATTGCAAGAGGGATCCTGGATTGGAGAGGGTGCAGACCAGACTGAGCAAAATCCCTCTCCCCATTAATTTCATGCACCAGGCCTCTAGTGTTTTTTTTTACATAAAATGAGAAAGAGCTGCAGTCAGGACTGGTTGCTTATCATACATCTGTTCTTCATTCACATCAATTTATTTTAGGAGACTGCCCTCCTCCCATTCTGAAATGTATTAACCTCACCCCGCAATAATAAGGGTAGTTCTGGAATTGCTTAACCAATAAAGTCCACTCCCTTTTGCAAGTGACTGGTTCAAGGACAGGCACACAACTTAATTCAGACCACTGAGATACAAGGAGGTATTTAAGAGGGGAATGAATTTTTTTATGTGTGTGTGAAGAAAACTACCAAGAAAGCAGCATGCTTTGCAACTGAAAGTGTATAGACAGCATGCCATAACACAAAGACTGGCAGCCTTCAAATGGAGCCACCACTGTGGAGAGCAGAAAAGAGTGAAGGAAAGAGAATAGTTTTGACATGCTGGAGCCACTGCATCAAACATGGCCTCAAAAGTAACTTCCCTCTAGATTTTTCAATTAAGTGAACTTACAAAATCTCTGTAATATTGTATATAGCTTCTTTACAAGCAACTCAAAGATTTCTAATGGATAAAATAATATCAGAGATTACTTGGAGAATTAAAAAATTTACAAATGTAAATGTAAATATCTATCTAATCTAATAAAAGAGTAATATGCAAATTAACCCTCATTCTGTTACACCTAAGCCATGCCCACCAGCCAAGCCAAGCCCACCAGCCAATCAGAGCAGCAACATGCAAATTAACCCATCAAAGATGGCTGTTAATTTGCATACACAGTTGAGCAAAGCCTAAAGACAGCATAGAAGGAAGCCAAGTGCTACAGAAGGGAGCCAAGCAGTGGAAAAGGGAACAGGGCTGAGGCAGCAGAGATGGTGAAGAAGGGAGGAAGAAGGGAGGCAGGGAGCCGAGGCAGCAGAGAAGAAAGGGAGCCGAGGCGGCAGAGACAGGAGGGAGCCGAGGCGGCAGAGACAGGAGAGAGTTGAGGTGGCAGAGAAGGGAGCTGAGCACCTCAAATTAGGAGACTGCCTTCCTCCCATTCTGAAATGTACTAACCTCACCCCCCAATAATAAGGGTAGTTCTGGAATTGCTTAACCAATGAAGTCCACTCCCTTGTGCAAGTGACTGGTTGAAGGACAGGCTCTGGCTCAGGAAGCCCTATTCTTGCAACAGGTCACTAGTATGTGTATATATATATATATATATATATATATATATATATATATATATATACACACAGCCTAAGTGACCAAATGACTGATCGACCAGTCGCTATGACATGCACTGACCACCAGGGGGCAGATGATCAATGCAGGAGCTGTCCCCTGATGGTCAGTGCACTCCCATAGCCAATCTCCCATGGTCAGTCAACCTCCCACGGTCCTTGCCCCTGGACAGCCAACCCCCCTATTAGCCCTGATCAAGGGGCTGGCTAGCCAACCTCCCACAGCCTCCCTCAACCCAGCCGGCCAGCCCCCTCAATCAGCCCAGATCACCAGCCAGGCTGAGGGACCCCATCTGCACATTAATTTGTGCACCAGTTCTATAGTGTGTCTGTGTGTGTGTGTGTGCACATATCTAATCTAATAAAAGAGTAATATGCTAATTGTGTCACTCCACTACATCCCAAGCCACACCCACCAATCAGTGACTATATGCAAATTAACTCAAAGCAAGATGGCGGCCAGCAGCCACAGAGCTAGAGCAAACAGGAGGCTTTGTTGCCTAAGCAATGGAGGAAGCTGCCTGCCTAGGCAGGCTGTTGTATCCGTTCAAGGCAACAAAGTTTCAATTATCCTATCTAATCTAATAAAAGCATAATATGCAAATTGACCATCCCTTTGGGATGCCTAAGCCACGCCCACCAGCCAGTCAGAGCAACTGTATGCAAATTAGCCCAGCCAACATGGAGGCCGGCACTCAGGGAGCTGAGTAAACAGGCAGTTTCCTTTGCAGCAAGAGTAAACTGTTTGTGGCCCGGCTGGGTTTCTCCTGGCTCCAGACAACAATATATTTGCAACAATGTCTCAATCATAGAAGCCTCGGGAGCTGAAGCAAACAGCAGGCTGGGCCTGACTTCTAAGGGCAACAGTGTCTCAATTATAGAAGCCATGAGGTGAAGCGGAGAGGAGGTTTTGTTACCTGCCTAGGCCTAAGCTTAAAAGAACAATGTATCAATTATAGAAGATAAATCCCAGAAATCTGCTTCCAGCCAGCCTTGTTGGGACATTGGGTCAATGGGAGCTGTGGGCAGCCTGAAAGTCTGAAAACACCCCTCAGCCCATCACCCAGGCTGGCCACACCCCAATGGGGTGAGGGACCCCACTGGGGAGCTTGGCCAGCCTGCAAACAGCCATAAGCCCCTCACCCAGGCTGGCCAGGTACCCCAGTAGGAACCCAAAACCTGAAGGGGCTGTGGGCAGCCTGAAAATGGCTCTCAGCCCGTCACCCAGGCTGGCCACACCTCAGTGGGGTGAGGATCCACACTGGGGGGCTTGGCCAGCCTGCAAACAGCCATCAGCCCCTCACCCAGGATGACCAGGCATGCCAGCAGGTGCACATCCCCAGAGGGGTTCCAGACTGCAAGAGGGCACAGGTCGGGCTGAGGGACCTCCCAAGTACACAAATTTTTGTGCACCGGGCCCCTAGTATAATAATAATAGACAAACATGCAAATTATCCCTCACTCCACTAAGCGATGCCCACCGGTCACGCCCACCAGCCAATCCAGAGTGATATGCACATTAACCCAACAAAGATGATAGAGGCCAGAGCCAGGATACTTACGTTGCAGCCACAGCTACCATGCAATCATTCCGGCTATGGCTGCTCCAGGCCTGTTGGAGACTCAGAAGGCAGGGGAGACAGAGAAGACTGGCTCCAATGTCTGAGGCTAGCTTGCCAGGAAACAAAGAAGCCACCTGCCCATGATCGCAGGCTGCCACAAGCCGGAGACGCCACCTGCCGGTGATCGCAGTCCACTGCCAGAGAAGCCACCTGCCTGTGATCCCAGGCCGAGGGGGAGAAGCTGCCTGCCAGTAATCACAGGCCCCGCCCAGAGGTCTCAGGCCACAGCCACCTGAAGAAGCTGTCAGCCCTGTGGTCCAGGGCTCCAGCACCTGTGGCCCAGGAAATAGGTTCCCTCTTCTCCCACTGCAGTCATCCTATATAATAAAAAGGTAATATGCAAATTGACCCTAACAGCAGAACCACTGGGAATGACTGGTCACTATGACACACACTGACCACTAGGGGCAGACGCTCAATGCAGGAGCTTCCCCCTGGTGGTCAGTGCACTCCCACAGGGGGAGCTCTACTCAGCCACAAGGCAGGCTGACGGCTGCCAGTACAGTAGTGGTGGTGGAAGCCTCTCCCACCTCCTTAGCAGCACTAAGGATGTTCTACTGCAGCTTAGGCCTACTCCCCACTGGCAACTGGATATCCCCTGAGGGCTCCCAGGCTGCCAGAGGTATGTCTGACTGCTGGGGGATCGGGCCTAAACCAGAAGGTGGACATCCCCCGAGGGGTCTCAGACTGCGAGAGGGCACAGGCCGGGCTGAGGGACCCTCCCGAGTGTATAGATTTTTGTGCACCGGGCCTCTAGTATATATATATTTTACATACATACATACACACACACACACATATCTGGAATAAGTAGGAAACAATAAGAAATGCTTTATTATTGTTTGCAGCAACTTTTCATAAGAGGATAGAAGCTATAACTCTCAACAGCTCTTGAAGATGTCTTACTCCATGCTGTGGAAATTTGGTCTTACCTGTTGTTCGTATTAATGGAACTCTGAGGAAGTAATCTCATTAAACAAACTTTGAGAAATGATATAAACAAGAATATTAATTTATTAATTTGTCATTGGAGAAAAGAGGTCATCAGGGCTGTACTACTAATGATTTCTTAAATCATATAGAAATCTTAATATATCTTTGAACAACTTCCAAATTTATTAATAAATACCAGTCTCTGGTGACATATAAAATATATAATTCATGCCCCATGTTTTATAGGATATAAACTTGCTTCTAAGATGTTTGCCTTAGTTGTGTTCATTTATACATTTAAAACTAGAGTCCCGGTGCATGAATTCATGCATGGGTGGGGTCCCTCTGGGTGGCCTGCAGGGATCAGTCCAACGTTATTTGTAGCTCCTACCTGCCATTCCTGCTCATCTCGGCCCCACCGTGCCTGCCGTGGACTCATGCCCAATCAGTCCCAATTGGAAGAGGCTCCGGCTACTATAGCAGCACTTGCCAGCCATGAACCCTGCATCTGGCACTCTCCCAAAGGGAGTAGCCTATGGGATTGGGCTAAAACTGGCTCTCTGACATCCCCTAAGGGGTCTCAGATTTCGAGAGGGCACAGGCCAGGCTGAGGGACTCCACCGGTGCAAGATTGGGTCAGGGAGAGACCACAGGAGGGCTCCAGGGAGAGACCACAGGAGGGTTCCAGGGCAGGTCCAGCCCATCTTGCTCAGTCCCCAATTGGGCTGGACCCCAGCAGCAAGCTAACCTCCTGGTCGGAGCATCTGCCCCTTGGTGGTCAGTGCACATCATAGTGAGCAGTTAAGCAGTGTTAGCATATCATTAGCATATTATGCTTTGATTGGTTGTTCAGTTGTCCTGCTGTTCAGTCTATTTACATATTACTCTTTTATTATATAGGATAGAATAATAATCAAAGTAACTAATAAATTGTAGAGAGCTCTTTGGAGGCTCCATTTATGCCATTGTTCAGGTTCTTATTAAAAAATAAACCTTTGCTCTTTAATCTGTACGTAGTAGATTTTACATAATAGGATATAAGCCAAAACAATTCTTGAAGAAAGAATCAATGCAAATACTGAAGCAGATGATACTGACTGCTACATGTTGGGTATGTGTAGTTAGAAGAGATTAACTGAACAGAAAAAAAATGAACCAAAATGTCAAATAGGTGAAGAGGTTTATACTAAGAACTATCCAAAGAAAGACTAAAAATAAGATTTTAAAATACTCAATAAGAAGCTAGAAATGGATCAGTTTGGGGAAAAGATGAGGAAGATGAAACACTGAAAATAACTCCAAGAATGTACTAGCTTTCCTGATTCTACTTTTTTCTTTTAAAGAAGCACTTAGTGAACTGCTTGCTATCTAAGTAGAGAAATTCAGCCCGGCCAGAAGCAGAGCTAAGTGTGTGGTTTTCCCAATTTGGACTAATACGTGACATTAGTCTTTTCAGATGAGGTTCCTTAATGGTCATGTTATGCTAACAATGCAGAATAGCAGGGACCTTCTGCATTTCTCCCTTGTAGATGATCTTTGAGAATATAATGAGAGCAGTTATGATAACAGCTCTATGAAATAAAAGTACATCTCACAGGATTTCTAACTTGCTGGTTTCAAGGGGCACCAGATATAAATATATAATCTTGCCAGACATTATGTGAACTGCCACTACAGATTCCAGAGTCTGCTTTCACAAACCCTTAGAATGTCAGTACTAGAAATTACTCTAGAAATAAGTTTTTTTATATTATGGAGGAGGGGACTGAATTTACCTGAATTATTTTAAGGTGGTGTTTTTGCTGATATTATTGAAATTCTAAGGCAACCAATCACATCATAAGTTATACAACTGTCTAATCACTGGATCATATACTTGAACTAACATAAGTAATTTAAAAATTAAAAATATTTTTAAAACTACAGAGCAGCAGAGTATGTACCATAAGTTACTTATGTTAATAAGACATATATTCATATATGTTTCAATTTGCAAAGAAAAGCACTGAAAGAATAAAACTAGAATTAAATAAATGAAATCAGACAGAAAATCCTACAATAAACTAGTAAGAGCTGCTGCCGCCAAGAATTGCAAAGGGAAGGGGGATCTGGGATGATCTGTCATTGTGTTTCCTACATATTCTTTGAAAGTAATATGTAAAAAAAAAATCACTGCCTAAAACACAATTATTTTGGGAATATAATAAAAAATTGCTTATTCTGACTTATGATGCCCTTCATCACTCCATCTCTCCTACCTCTCTCCCAGGCTCAATATGCCTCAGTCATTCTACTCTTCCTCCTATTACTCAAATATAAAAGCAATTCCTACCCATAGCTTTTGTACTTGCTATTCTCTGTGCCTCTTCCTAGCCCTTTGCAAAGGTAGATTGCTTTTATCTTTCAGATCATAACACAAATGTCACCTCCCAGAGCTGTCTCCTAAAGCCTCTAAAATAAACTAGGTGCCACCTGTTGCCATATCTCTGAGCAATACTCTTTTCAGAGCAAAGTTTGCAATAAATTTATTTGTAATTAGTGTTAAATATATGTCTCTCCTGCTCCACTGAATTCACTGAGGGAAGAGATCATGGATATATTTTTCACCAATGGATATGGTGGATAAAACTCAGTGTTTATCAAATAAAGTAATTAATCCAAATGTCACAATGGAAAGTCTTTTTTTTTACTTTGTACTTTTAATGTTTTCTAAAAATCTTTATTGTTGAAAGTATTAAATATGTCTCTTTTCCCCCCATTGACTCCTTCTGGACACCCCCAACCCCACCTCAGGCCCGCACCACATTATTGTCTGTGCCCATAGGTTATGCAAATATGCATACAAGTTCTTTGGTTGATCTCTTCCCACCCATCCTCACCTTCCCTCTGAGATTCGACAGTCTGTTCCATTCTTCTATGTCTTTAAATCTATTTTGTTTATCAATTTTTTTCCATTAGATAAGAATATACAGTCTTAAAGAAAAAACAGGTATATTTCTAAGTTTCAAAGTCACTTAAATACAGGGTGATATATGTGTTCTCAATAAGTAGTCATTTAGAGGGTTTATTTTTATCAAAGCTGACTGGTTTGGAATAGTTTTTTTAAAAATATATTTTATTGATTTCTTTTTACAGAGAGGAAGGAAGAGGGATAGAGAGTTAGAAACATTGATGAGAGAGACAGCAAGATGGCGGCATAAGGTAAACACTGTAAATGCAGCCGTGAACAACTATTTCAGAATAACCATGAAAAGAACACACGGACACCACTCATACCCACAGGAAGGCTGGCTGAGTGAAAATCCTACAACTAGAAAGAAACTGAGACTCAGAGGAGTGGCGGAAGCCAAGTACAGAGGTACGGAGGCGCGTGCACGGGAAGAGGGCTGGCACCAGAGGATGCGGTTCTTTTCCAAAACGGAGAGAGCCACAAGTTCCCGGCGGCTCTGAACTCCAGTTCCAGGCACACACCCGGAGAAGGGGGACTGACTGGCACTGGGAGGAAATACAAAGCGGGTTTCTCTCAGTGTTGCTTGCAGCAATTACCATGGGACACAGAGACCCAGTGTCTCTTTGCGCAGGGCTGAGAAGCGGCCATAGCTATTTGCTCCGCCCTGACCTACAAACCCCCGAGGCCCCTCCCCTCCCAAGCTGCCTCAGAGGCTTTTGCATATAAAAGGCTGAGAAGCCTAAGGCAAAGGCTAAATCAACACCTCCTTAAAGATACAAGAGCCAGCCTCACCCAGTAGCCAGAGTGGGGCCATCCTAAATAAAACTCAGATCCACAAGGAACACACTTGGGGCAGACGTAGTGAGCACAAAAACCCCACTGAAACAACTCTTGCCCCATAAGGGTGTCTCCAGCACAGAAGTTCTCCCACTGTAGACATAGCTGACTCTTATAACCAAGTGGCTTAGAGGTTAATTCCTCTCAGTGATCACCTAACTAAGAAAGGGAAGCAGCCAAAATGCGGAGACAAAGAAACAGATCACAAATGACAGAAATGGAGGAAAGAAAACAACAGGATATAGAGTTCAAAACCACAGTTATTAGGTTTTTCAAGAATTTTCTAGAGACTGCCGATAAATTTAGTGAGACCCTCAATAAATCTAATGAGACCCTCAAGGAGATGATAAAGGACCAACTAGAAATTAAGCATACACTGACTGAAATAAAGAATAATATACAGAGATCCAAGAGCAGACGAGAGGATCACAAGAATCAAGTCAAAGATATGTAATATGAAGAAGCAAAACCCACCCAGCCAAAAAGCCAAAACAAAAAAACAAAAAAACAAACAAATGAAAAATCAAAAAGTATGAAAATAGTGTAAAGAGTCTCTGGGACAACTTCAAGCATACCAACATCAGAATTATAGGGGTACCAGAAGAAGAGAAAGAGCAAGATATTGAAAACCTATTTGAAGAAATAATGACAGAAAACTTCCCCCACCTGGTGAAAGAAATAGACTTCCAAGTCCAGAAAGCACAGAGAACC
>PVJC01013631.1:25095-37897 GCA_004026665.1 Murina feae
TGCTGCCTTCCTTTCCCACTTCCCGGTGCCGCCAAGGGGTCTGGGCAGCCACCAAGCAGGACCCCGGCCCCTGCAGCCTTGCTTTCCTGCTCCACAATGCCCCGCAAAGGGCCTGGGAAGCCCACCAAGCAGGCCGAGACCCCCCCGCCGCCTCTTACCCGCTTCCCAGTGCCCTCCAACCCTGCCGCCTGTTTCCCATCATGGGTCCTGGGTCCTGCGCTGTCCCGCCCTGCAGCCGCTCTGTGCACTCGGGAGGTCCCTCAGCCTGGCCTGTGCCCTCTCGCAGTCTGGGAGCCCTCGGGGGATGCCCACCTGCTGGCGTGCCTGACCAGCCTGGGTGAGGGGCTTTAAGGCTGCCCGCAGCTCCCATTGACCCAACGTCCCAGCAAGGCTGGCAGGACACAGTTTCTGGAGTTTTTTCTCCTATAATTGATACTGTTCCTTGAAGGCATGGGTAATTGATACACTGTTCCTTTAAGGCGGCCTTCTAACTACTAACGAAGCCTCCTCTGCCTCACCTCGCAGCGTCTATAATGAAACAGTTGTTACTTTTACTGGTTAAGCGGGAGCTGCTCTTTCCTTCAGCTCCGGAGGATTCTATGATTGTTACAATGTTTCAAAACTGCTAGAGGCAGTTTAATCGGAGCTGAGCTGAGGGGCAAAGCTTCACTTCCGCTGCTGCCGCAATGGAAAGGGCTGTTTACTCAGGTCCGGGAGTGGCGGCCGCCATGTTGGCTGGGCTAATTTGCATACAGCCGCTCTGATTGGCTGGTGGGCGTGGCTTACCCTGTCTCGGAGAAACAGTTAATTTTAATATTTCACTTTTATTAGTTTAGATAAGCTCAATTCCTTTTTTAAAAGCATCTTATAAAGATGAGATATATTTTGATGATTTCTAAAATCTGGTAAAAATTCTTCAATAATTCTAAAAGTTCCAAAGCCATAAGTCATTCTAAAATTAAGATAAATTGGAGGATTGCCCAGGGGCACACATCTGTGTGAGCTGAGGAATGTACCAGATAATATAACATTCATTTACTTCCAGGAATTCTGAACTCAAAGAGAACATCCAGGTCAGAATGGATGAGGCAGTTTACAAGTTTCTAGTGAAAAAAAGATTAAAGACTGGCATTTTCTAAGGCTTGCTAAAATTAGCACCTCTATACCTAGGATGTGCAGAAACATGGGAGTAGAGGTTAAATTGCTTAGTCTCCTATCCATCAGGGTATCTTGTTGCAGCCCTAATTTAACCACAGATAAAAAAACAAATGATATGCCTGCACCACAAATATTCCTTTTTTTAAGTCATGTTTGTTACAAACAACTCATTTCCTTCCCAAGTAACACAAATCTTGTTTGTAAAATAAAATGGGGTCATATTTCAGCATATTAGAGGGTTTTTGTTGGTTTGTTTTAGTATTTCCTAGTTCCATTTAGAATTGCCTTTTGTTAGATTTTACTTATGCAGCAACTCATAGCAAACTAGTAAATAAATAAGGTATTTGTAATTCAAGAGATGATTCAAATGAAAACAGGATTATCTTGGGAGTATTCACTCTAAATGTGAATTCTCAAATGCTTATAATTTCTTCAAACATTACTGTGGTTAAAATATATTTCGGATTTGATTCCAATGGGCTCAGTTATCTGACGAGAACAGCAGCATATTAAATCTTTGCATAATACATTCTTGAAATGGCATATTAGTCACTAGGCAGTTATTAAATTTTGCTTTTAACCTACCAGTTTTCTAAATCTTCTCTCCACAGCTTGATCCCCATAGAGAAGTAACAAACAAAAATTTTTCTGTTTACTGCAATAGCTATTTACTTATCTGTGCACCAGGTTGAGAAATTATGGAACAAGGATTCGTGTATTTGCCCAGAGAGTATCTTGCATAGACATTGGCTTGAATTTTCATTTATATTTTCAATTCATAAAAGGATTATATATTTTGACCCACTTATAAACCGAATGACAGTAGAAAATAGAGCATGCTTTTCCACTTGCTGTTTAACTGATGTTGATTAGTTACTTTAAACTCTCTAAACTTCATTTAGCTTATTTGTAAATGAGGATAAAATATTGCCTGCTAGGACAAATGACATAATGTTAAAGTGCTGTGAAAACTGTAAAATTTTATGTAACTGTAAAATGTTTTATATTATTATGCTACTTTTATACGAATGAAAACCATCTCGTTATTTCCCCATCATGCCTACTATAAAAAGAGAAAAGGGCAGAGAAACACTGTTTTATAGTGGTCTGACAGTTTGTTATGAAAGATTTCAAATTTAAGAATTTTCCTAACAACTAAAATATTATAGGTTAAAGCTAAAATTCAGAGGCAATCTAATCTAGCCACTTTAGTTCTACATATAAGGAAAGAATGACCCATGAAGGCTAAATATTACAACATACAAACAAAATAGTCACAAATGATGGTAGAATGGGAAGAACTAAAGAAATTTAAAATGTCCCAATTTGTTTGTGGGTCATTTTTGGATAGAGTTATAATAAAGGGGTAGGATTAGAGTTAGTGGCAGGGGCAGGTTCAGAGTTTGAGTTAAAGTTCTTGCCAGGTTATAGCATTTTAGTAAGTTACTTTTTAGCCAATTATAAAATAAAAATGATGATTATGAGAACACACAAATGGTTTTGTATCAAGCACTCTAAGAGACAGATGTCTATACAAATATCTATATCTATCTATCTATCTATCTATCTATCTATCTATCTATCTATCTATCTATCTATGTATCTATAGATATAATGTGTATTTACATACAATCACAGTGCATTCATTCTTACAACAACTTAATTATTCTTCCTTTACAGGTAAGGAAACTAAGACACAAAGTTTAAGGAAGTTGAGCCAGATTGTACAACTTATAAGTGGCTGTATCAAGCTTTCAGCCAAGACTGACTGGCCCTTGGGCCTTTTTTAATTTACTTTTCTGATGAATGGGTGTTAGATTTTGTCAAATGCTTTTACTGTATCAACTGATAAGATAATGTGATGTTTCTTTTTTAACCTATTGATATGATAGATTGCATTAATAGATATTTAAATTTCAAAATCAGCCTTGCACCTGGGTTAAATGCCTCCTGAGTTTTTCATAACCATATACTTTTGAGCTCTTTATCTTATAGTGGAAATATTTTTTAAAAGGCACTTTATGCTTTTGTGATTATTTAGCTTTACAAATTCTGATGTGTTCACATTGATGAGAAAGGAAAAGAGTGAATAGGACTGTATTGACAGAAAAAAAGAGAATGGAAAGAATTTGTTACCAAGGCTTAACTTGAAAATGTCATAAAATTATGAGTCCATTATTTTTGAACTTAATATTATGGCCCAATTTTTATGATATTAGAAAGTGAGATATAACTGGCTTAGTACCAGCTATGTCTTAAAAATGCACATTCCATATCCATTCATTCTACTTTAAAGTCTTAAAATACTCAGCAATGAAGTTCAATGTAATATTCTAAGTAATAAAATATGCACTTTCCCTAGAAATATGAGAGCACATGTCCATTCAAAGACTTGTGCATGGATGTTCACATTAACTTCATTTGTAGTAGCCCCAAACAGAAAACAATCCCAAAATCTATTAACAGCTGAATGGATAAACCCTGGTAAATTCATGTAATCTAATTCTACTTGGCAATAAAAAGGAATGATGTTACAACACAAACAAGTACCAGACTGTATTACCCATTTTTGTAAAATTCTAAGAAATATTCATATATAGTCTCAGAAAGCAATCAGTGGTTGACTGGAGAGGATGGCTGACTAGAAAGGATGACTGAGAATGTCAGGAGGAAGGAACTAAAAAGAGCATGAGAAAAATTTGGGGATTGACGTGCTCATTACTTTGGTTGTGGAGATGGTTTTTAAGGTGTAAACATGTCAATACAATAAAGTCTACATATATAAAAAGCATATTAAAAATATTTTTTATATTCTTGTAGGTTTCTTCTTTGTTGTCATTAAATGCAACAAAGCTAATCCTTTGCAGTTATTACATATTATAGTAGTAAATCTCAGAAAGATCAAAGTATATAATATATAATTATTTTATGTATTCCACAACAGAAAGATATACAATGAAAATATATTAAAAATGTACTGTGTCAGTTGAAGTTATCTTTGTTGACAAAAGTTGTTAACCAAAAAACCTTGGAGGTGCTAAAAGTCACAAGACATACAAAGACAAACTCCAAAACAGATTACTTTTTTCTTTGTCCACGTATAAATCAGTTCATAGTTCATAAGTGACCAAAAGCACTATGGGATTATTATATATAACAAAACTAAAGTATGTGTGTTAATGTACTTGGAAAATGATAAATGAACTATATATAAGATAATATTATTTCACTGTTATAATATAAAACAAAATAGACTATTTTTTCTAAATATAAACATTATAAATAGCTAGATTCCATATGTAATGCACTGCAATAATTTTTCTCTTTTAAAAGAGGTTGGTTGACATTTTCTAAAAAATAGCAAAGTATTTTAGACTATAAAAATATTGTGTGTAAATGCTCTTTGTCATCAGAAAAATATTAAAATCAAAGAGATTGAACATATAGAAGTCATAAAATATGGCATTAAAATGTCATTGAATGGGACTACATCAAACTGAAAAGTTTTTGCACAGCAAAGGAAATCAACAAAATGAAAGACAACCCATTGAAGGGGAGAACATATTTGCCCATGATACATCTGATAAGAGGTTAATATTCAAACTTTATAAAGAACTTATAAAACTCAACACCAAAAAAGAAAACAATCCAATTAAAAAACACTCAAAAGGACCTCAATAGATACTTCTCCAAAGAGGACATACACATGGCCAATAGACATATGAAAAGAAATTGGGCCTAAGATGGCAGTCAGACATCCCTCTGGCAGCTCAGGAGCACTCAGGGGATGTCCACTTGCCAGCGGGGAGCAGGTCTAAACTGCAGCTGAACATCCTTAGCACTGCTGGGGAGGCAGGAGAGGCTCCTACAACCACCGCTGTACTGGCAGTCTTCTGGCTTGTGGCTGAGTAGAACTCTCCCTGTGGGAGTGCCCTGACCACCAGGGGCAGCTCCTGCATTGAGCATCTGCCCCCTGGTGATCAGTGTGTGTCACAGTGACCAGTCATTCCCAGTCGTTCCGCTGTCAGGATCAATTTGCATATTACCCTTTTATTGTATAGGATGATATAGGATAGAGGCCTGGTGCATGGGTGGGGGACGGCTGGTTTGCCCTGAAGGGTGTCCCAGATCAGGGTGAGGTTCCCACTGGGGTGCCTGGCCAGCCTGGGTGAGGGGCTGATGGCTGTTTGCAGGCTGGCCAGAGCTCCCATTGACCCAAGGTCCCAGCGAGGCTTGCAGGAATCAGGTTTCTGGGTTTATTTATCTTCTATAATTAAAACTTTGTTGCCGTGAGTGGAGGCCAAAGCCTGCCTAGGCAAGTAGTTTCCTCCATCGATGGTGAAATGAAACCTTCTGTTTGCTCTAGCTCCATGGCTTCTATAATTGAAACTTTGTTGCCTTGAGCAGTGCAGAGGCCAAAGCCTGCCTAGGCAGGCAGTTTCCTCCATCGCTGGTGCAATGGAAGCCTCCTGTTTGCTCTAGCTCCATGGCTGCTGGCTGCCATCTTGGCTGGGTTAATTTTCATAGTCGCTCTGATTGGTGGTGGGCGTGGCTTGGCTGGTGGGCATGGCTTAGGTATAATGGAGTTAGGGTTAATTTGCATATTACTCTTTTATTACATTAGATGCTCAACATCACTAATCATCAGAGAAATGCAATTTAAAACCATAATGAGACATCACCCCACGCCTGTCAGAATAGCTATCATCAATAAACAAACAAACAACAAGTGTTGATAAAGATGTAGAGAAAAGGAAAACCTTGTTCAATGTTTGTAAGAATGTAGATGGTGCAGCCACTGTGGAAAACAGTATGGAGTTACCAAAAAAAATTTAAATGGAACTGCCTTATGACCCAGTGATTCCACTTCTGAGAATTTACCCAAAGAATCACAAAACACTAATTCGAGAAAGAATATATACACCACTATGTTCATTGCAGCATTATTTACAACTAGAGGCCCAAATCGGGCCTAAACCAGCAGTGGGACATCCCTCTTGCAATCCCGGACTGCTGACTCCTAACCACTCACTTGCCTGCCTGATCACCCCTAACCACTGGCCTGCCTGCATGATTGCCCCTAACCACTCTGCCTGCCTGCCTGATTACCCTTAACTGCTCGCCTGCCTGTCTTATAGCCCCTAACCGCCTCTGCCTTGGCCCCCGCAGCCACAGCTTTTCCGGTAGCACGTCCAGAAGGATGTCTGGATGGTCGTTTGGCTGTCTGGTCTAATTAGCATATTATGCTTTTATTATTATAGATTATTATAGACTAGGGGCCCGGTGCACAAAAATTTGTGCACTCGGCAAGGGGAGGAGAGGGTCCCTCATCCTGGCCTGTGCCCTCTCACAGTCTGGGACCCCTGGGGGGGATGTCCACCTGCTGGCATGCATGGCCAGTCTGGGTGAGGGGCTGAGGGCTGTTTTCAGGCTGGCCACAGCCTCCTCAGGGTTCATGCACTGGGGGGTGGGATGGCTGGTGAGTGCAGGCGTGGACGTTTCCAGCCGGCTGGCCTACCATCACACATACCTGGTGGGCCTCCACCACTGAGGGGACACACCTGGTGCAGAGCTGGGTGGCAGGCCAGGGGGTGGACGCTGGTGCATGGTCCCTTGGGGGGCCATGCTGCTGAGCGGACACACGGGGGTGGAGCCAGGCACACGCTCACACATGCCCCATGGAGGCCCCCAGGGTGGAGGCAGGTGGCTGGACCTGTGGCAGAGGCTCTTAGCGGGAGCAGAGGATGCTCGGGCATGACCCCGAGGGGGTACCCACCTCAAGCCCCCGCCACTGAGCCACTGAGGTCGCGTGGGCCCAATTGCTCTATTCCCAGGCCTCGCAGGGCCGAGCTGGGCTGCCAGCTCCCAGCCTTGTGGCTGCTCACCACTGTCTGGAACCACCGTGGGCATGATTGCTCTATTGCCAGCCCCAGCCGAGGGTCGGCCGGCTCTCACCCAAGGCCACCCAGAACCAACCACTGGCGCGATTGCTCTATTCCCAGACCCAGGCTGCAGGGCCGGGGTCTGGGCAGCCAGCTCCCGGCCCTGCTGCCAACTGCCACTGCCTGGAACCGACTTCCAGGGCACACACAGGCGGAGGCCAGGCCTCCACCTGTGCGTGGGCCAGAGGGATCTCTCTATTCCCAGCCCCATCTCTCTATTGCCAGCCCTGGCCACAGAACTGGGGGCCCCTGCAGCCCCCGCCACTGTCCGGAACCGACCGCCGGAGCTCGCAAGGGCAGAGGCCAGGTCTCCGCCCTTGCGTGCGCCGGCGCCATTGCTCCATTGCCAGCCCGGGCCTCCGCCATCTTGGCTGGGCTAATTTGCATATCATTGTTTGATTGGCTGTTGGGCATCCCGAAGAAACGGTCAATTTTAATATTACGCTTTTATTAGTTTAGATAGCCAAGATTTGGAAGCAGCCCAAGTGTCCATCAAGAGATGAGTGGATAAAGCAGCTATGGTACATTTAGACAATGGAATACTACTCGGCCATGAAAAGGAAGAAAATTTACCCTTTGTGACAACATGGACAGAACTGGGCAATATACGAAGTGAAAGAAGCCAGTCAGAGAAAGACAAAGACCTTATGACTTCACTCATATGTGCAATTTAATGAACAAATTGAACTAACAAGCAAAATAGAGACAGAATCATAGTAGAGAGCACACAGCTCTGTTGGGGAGGGAAGTTTGAGGGGTGTGGAAGGATTGAGCAAAAAAGGGGAAAAGAAAAATGAAAAAACTCTTTGGACATGGACAACAGTGTGGTGTTTGCGGGAGTAGAGGAAGGTGGATGGAGGTAAAAGCAGGTATAGGGGGGATAAATGGTGATGGAAAATAAAATAAAATATAATAATTTAAATAAAATGTCATCATGGAGACCTCTAAAATGCTATTACCTGCAATCAGTTCCATAATGATGTAGATTGGCTGTCTCTGTGTGCAAACGCCTATAAGTTTGACAATATTGGGATGATCGTATTGCTTGAGAATTCTGGATGAGAAAAAAATAAGAATAATTATTTAAATAATTATGCACTAACCTCTGATTATAAGTAATGTACACAAGTAGAATATACTTTAATCAATATAACTCATTTTTTAAAACTTCGATGTGAACGCAAATTGTGATAAATAGGATATATGCAAATTTTGATAAATCTTGGCAAAATATAGGTACAAATCAGTCAATTATCCTTAATTCCATTAAATATTCACTTAAAATTATTATTCATTCTGAATGACTAACAACGGTGCCAAATAGGAATAACTTACTTAAACATTTAGAACTCTCTTCCAAAAATCTGGACTTAGCCACCCACAAAAGCACAAATGAAAAGCATGAGTGAATCAAAGCTGTAAGCTTCTAGGGTAGCATTGTTTTATCTTGCTCTATGTACACACTTGATTTAAAATACATAAAAATAAGAATCTAATTCATGTTGATAAACACCATCGGGTAATCCCTTTATTAAATTTTATAATCAGAGCTTTCTTGCTGAACATAATCAATCTCAAAATAGTAAGAACTCAAAAAGTTTTGAGAAAGCTGTCAAAAGGTTAAATAATAACTGAGTAACAGAGTTTCAGTATCAAGTTAAGTGGAAGCAGAGAAGACTTAGTTTGGATAAGTCAAAATTTCAGAAGGTTATAAAATAGCATAGACTACTAGTTCAAATTAAAAGTAGATTCAATTCCCTCAGAGGCCTGTCTACCCTGGTGATATCTATTATCAAATTTTATTCTACATTATCCTATGGACATAGTTATAAGCTCACTTAAATTTCAAAGATGCAGTTTTCTTGCCTAAGAGAATGAAAAGATAACTTTATTTGAGAAATATAAAATAGTTTATATAAATTTTATACATGTACAACTAAAGCAGGGATACCTCTAAGAAAAATTTTTTATATTGAAAATACAGAATGATTTATAAATGAAAAAATAAACTTGAAAGAATTCTAGAAATAAGGGAAATATTCTGACAATAACTTTGAATTTGAAACTTCTACAAAGAATTAAAAAGAAAGTTTTAAAATGTTTGACTTTAATTCAAAATGTCATTTCTGAAGCTGGAAATTGCTTAGTAAAGAAATTCCAAAAAAACAGCCAGCATGAATTACAATAATATTATATAGCTAACTATAGAGCTCTATCATCTATTAAAGTACAGTTAAAAGATTTTGCATGGATATAATTTTTGTTTATTTATTAAATATATATTATTGATTTTAGAGAGAGGAAGAATGAGGAATAGGGAGTTAGAAACATTGATCAGCTGCCTCCTGCAAACCCCCTACTGGGGATCAAGCCTGCAACCAGAATCAAACCCGGGACTCTTCAGTCCTAAGGCTGACATTCTATCCACTGAGCCAAACCAGTGAGTGCTATAATTTTTATTTTTAAAATAAAACAATCTCATTTCAGAAAAGCAAGCTAAACTCTTTTTTTCAATAAAACAATCACAAATTAAAAAAGAAAAATTAAAGATTTTTGAAAATGTTGGGTATAATTTATACCATAAGAATACTTATGGATATTCTAATATATAAAAAACCAGGGTCCATAACAACTGATCGAAGGCTCGACCCAACACCAGAAGTCAGTCCTCCATACTGCCAAGGGGGCTGTGGATCAGCAAGAGAGAGGCCCAGAGAGAGGCAGGGTCTGATCCACAGCCTCCATGGCAGCTGTTGATCAGCCATTGCCTCTCTCTTTCTCTCCAGGCTTTGCCAGCAGCTGTGCCTCTGTTTCTCTCCGGGCCTCCATGGGAGCTGCTGATCAGGCCCAGAGATGCTGACTGGCATAGAAACTGGCCAATAAGAAACAAATCTGGGTGAACTGTGTTGAGTCAATGGCTGCCTAGGAGGCGGAGCTTTTGATGCTGACTGGCATAGAAACCAACCAATCAGAAGCAAATTGGCCAGCAGGGTAGGGCAGTTGGAGGCAAGATCAGACTGGCAGGGGAGGGCAGTTAGGGGTGATCATGCAGGCAGAGGCAGTTGGGGGTGAGATCAAGCTAGCAGGGGAAAGAAGTTAAGGGCGAGCAGGCAGGCAGAGGCAATTAGGAGCGATCAGGCAGGAGAGCAGTTAGGAGCCAGTGGTCCCAGATAGCGAGAGGAATGTCTGACTGCTGGTTTAGGCCCAATCCTCTCAGGGACATCCCTCAAGGAGTCCCCAGTTAGAGAGGGTGCAGGCTGGGAACCCCCCTCCATGCACAAATTTTGTGCATCGGGCTATTACTCTATAAAATAATAAACTTATGAATTTAAAATCTTTAAATTTATTAGAGTATTTTTTTCTGAATTGCCAATAATATACATGAAACAGGGTTTCAACTTTATTCTGTAGATAATATTCAATAAATCATACCAGTTTACTCCTTTGCTATCAATAGACATTTTCAGATAAATGGAGAAATGTACATGAAAATGCTCCATGCCATGGGACTTAGTTCACTCACTGCCATGTTCCCTCATTGCCATATCCTCTGTTCTCCATTACACTTTACAGAAACTTAAATTTTATACACTAGATCATGATGGAGACACACAGAGTCCCAATACACTCACACCTCCCTCTCTCCTTTTATACCAGGGGTGAAGCACGTCAGGCCCTCAAAATCATTTGGTCTGGTCCTGCCAAGGCATTAGGGGTGAGTTAATTAAGTGTTTAATCAAATATAGCAGGCTAATTTTTAAGTTGGTAATTTTGTATGGCCCACAAATAATGTTATAAATATCCAAATAGTCGTTGGCAGAAAAAAGGTTCCCCACCCCTGCTTCACACCAACAATCTATAGATCCACCTATTTTCCTCCTCTCCCATTCTTCTTTTATCTCCCAAACATATGACTATCCTCACTCTGTCCAAAACACCTTTCAATTTGTTTTGTGCTTTGTTGTATAAACTAGATGTTACAATTAACCGAATGGTTTTAACTATCTGCAATACAGAGGTAGCAAATTGGAACACTAAATTTTAGCTAAAAGTAGGAAAAAGACAATCAGCTACAAAGATCAATTAGAAAAGAAACAATATGTAAATTCCAGAACAAATTCCGGACACTAAATTAAAGAAGGCATATGAGGTTCTTAGAAAAGAAAACAAATGGAAAAAAAGAATTAAGTGATATCTACATAAGGTAGGGGAGATTAAATTATCTAAATATTTATGTAAACTATATATTTTATATATAGAATATAGTAATATTTTTTTCAGATTTTATTGCTTAAAGTATTACAACGAGTGATAGAATATAGTAATATTTTTATTATAAAGAAAATCACAACTTTGCATATATATATATATATATATATATATACACACACACATACACACATATGTATATGTATGTGCGATAAAAGCAAAAAATACTGCAATTTTTTTCAAAGACTTGAAGAATACTCACTGTTTTTTAGCACCTGGTTCTTTTCACTGTGCTTACCTAACTGACCTTATAGTCTCACTCAAATACAGAAACCTTCTGATTCCACATTATATAAGTGCTTACTTTTAGACGAGGGCTGTGAAAATGCTTATTTCCACTTCAGTAGATCATAATTTATGATATCTTCAAAGTTACATTTTAGTGAGTCATTTATATTATAAATACACACTTGACATAATTTTAAAGAACTCACTTGGCTTCTTGTAAAAATTTTATTTTCAGTTCCTGAGGAAGATCTTCTTTACATGTTTTAACAGCAACAGCAGTTTTATCCTTTAATATGCCTTTAAATACTTCACCAAAATTTCCCTGAAATTACAAATATATTAATTGTTTGAGGGGTAAGACAACCACATAAATCTTTACAAAATACAAAAAAAGCATGTAATGATACATTTTTAATTAAAGCACTCAGCATTATTCAGGTTTTGAAGTAGAAATCAAGACTGGGAATGTTGCTCTTACCAATGCTCTCAACTTTAAATATGCTACTCAATACACTAAACATTTGGGGACAATTGAAAATGAAAATAGGGGAAAAATTCAAGAAAATAAGACGAAAGAAGAAATTCAAATTTCACATTGTCAGAAATATCTGAGTTTCATTACATCCAGTTTCCTTTATCTGCAATTTATTACATTTAAAAAATTATTCACTAATGTTTAAAGAGAAAAGCAGAGATTCTGCAAGGTGACTGTTGGTGTTGAGCCACACAGCTATACGTCAGTTGAAGGAATAGGAGTAAGAGACTAGGGCAGGGACAACAAAACTAGGAAGAAGAAGGACTGTCAGCCACTGTTGTAGGCTGTCAGTCTCTGGAAGGTACCAAAAAAGAAGTAGTTCTTATCCAAATGCCCATGTCACTGGTGATGAATTCATTTTCTATCAAATGTATAAACGCCTAACCACATTCTATGGCAGAAAACGTATTTTGACTTAAGGTACCTAATTTCTAGTTTCAAGTAATTTTTCTTTTATTATAAACACAAAACATTAAAAATGGCGGCAGTTTAGGCAGACGTATACAGTGCCTTGTCCCAGAGCAGATAGGGAAAGCAGCTGAAACGAGTAGCTTCCAGACCGAATTGGCAGTGGAGATCGAGCTGGGAGACAGCTTGCAGCTGGAGAAGAAAGAAGACTCCTGACAGAGGAGAGAAAAAACTATATAACCAGATACCCAGAGAAGATAGA
>PVJC01013632.1:0-37671 GCA_004026665.1 Murina feae
AGAAGAGGGGCTCAAGTTCTGGGTAAATAAAGTTAAGACATTTTTTGTAGATTTGAGTTTGTTGGTTGTACGACTAGAACATTCACACCTATCAAACACTGATTAGTTCTATCTGCATAGAATTCCCTATACCACCTTTAATCTCTGGTATTTATATTCAATAATGTCACCAGTTTCCATCTTAATTATTTTTATATTCGCTAGAGGGCATATTACCTATCTGGACAGAATGCAGGTTAATAAGCTTTAAAATGGCCCAGGCAAAATTTTTAAGACAATGGAAGGCAGGGTGGGGTGGGTGGAGGAGATTAACCAAAGGATTTATATGCATAACCCATGGACATAGACAATAATGTGGTGAAGGTCTGGGGGTGGGTGAAGGTGGGAGGTAGAGGGGGTCAATGGGGAGGGGAGGAAACATATGTAATACTTCCAACAGTCAGGATACAATTTTTCAAAAAGAAAAAAGGATAATAGTTGAAAGTCTATTAGAGCTGTGTCCTTTTCCACTTCAGGCATCTCTAACAGAGATCCTGCACTGAGATCTAATTCTACTGGAAGAACTTTGGGCTTTTGAACATCTAGTGAAAGTTGGTTTTAAAGGTCACAGGGAATCATTCAATAGACCAAAAGTGGTTAAGGGTTGTGTCAGATTGTGACAGAGAACTGCTGCACAAGGACCAATTAGCAAATCCTGTTCAGTTATGACCCCATGCTTCCTTTACTTCCCCTGGGTAAGAATAGGATAGACTTTACCTTTGGTACAGTTGAGCCTGAAACTAGTGAAGCTGTAATGGTTGATGATCAAGTCCAATATCAGACACCTTTATCCTGTCCCAGCCCTTTGAAGGCCATGAAGCTTTGACAATGCTCTCTGCTTTCTTGTGACTCTTCACCCGCCACACCCTGCCACAGCTAAATGCTGTCACTTCACCCTCCTGTGAGTTTCCAGATTCATGGAATTCTGGAGTTGCTGGGAGTACAGGATTTCATGCTCATGCTAATCAATATGCTGATATAGATTTGAGAAATTGATGAAAACTTTAATATTTGACTTAAGTTACCTTTGGAAGGTCCCTCGTGACAAAATGGACACCCCCCAGCCAGCCATCAGATTTCTGACATGCCTTCTATCCCGTCAGTTCTTCACCCATCATCAGTGAGCCCACAAACTCACACTTGCTCTTCCTCAACCACCGAAGTCCCTAAAGAAATGTGGAGGAAGGTCCTGAGATTTCGCTTGTGTAATAAATAAAGAAGGTCCCCCTCGTCCAGGCTCTCACTTTGCTGGCGTTATTAAGTGACGAGAGTCTAAAAAATTGTGTCTTGGTTGCCAATTACAAATGAAGCTTAGCAAGAGCTTTTGTTTAAAAGTTGTACATTCCAATGTTAATATGGTCCTTCCTGGAAAAGCAGCTGCCTTTTATGGATTTTAAAAAGCAACTGAGTTTTATCAAAGGTTCCTCTTTCATGTTCTTCGATGGCTAAGCTTTATAAGTTGACTGGAAGATAACTAAGCATTAACCCATGTTGCCTTTGTTTTTTATCTTTTTTTTGAAATCCCACAAGGCTAGCTAAGTACATTAAATGGAGCATAAATCTCCATGTTGTTTTCATTAAGTCACATATTTGGAATATATATCCAAGACTATTTGATCAATTGTAAAATATTAGCTGTTGCACTGAAGATGTGTGACATGGATCTTAACAAGTGAACAAACATTTCAGGGGCACAATGAAAATCACCGGCTGGGCGGCATGGATAAGTTATAACACGTGAATTTCAGAACACTCACAGTGTTTTAACTCCAGAGTATTTTCAGATCCACGTTGCAATTTCCTGTACGCAACATGAGCAAATTGGGAAGTGATTTAAAGTTTTAGAAGTATTTTTTTAGTTTTCAGTTTTTCCATTTTTATATTCTTGTGATGACTGACCCTCAAATTAAGTAAAAATTCCCCAAATTATTATTAAAAGCCCAATGTTATACTGCCACCACAACATCCATTTCCAGAGTTATATACTTTACTCCTTTTATGTATCATACATATAATCTCAACTATTCCCTGCGTCTGGTTTTCCTTTGTAATTTTCTACTTCTGAGCTCTTTCTAATACTGTTCTTTCTGCCTAGCAATTTCCATCCCTATCACTCTGCTTATCAAAATCTCATTCATTCATTTATGATGATTAAACCCCTACTGTAAGCTAGATACATTTAATATATTTCAATGTATAGTTTAAATGTCATTTACTCTAGGTAACTTTTCATAATGTTACCTCTTCTTTAAAACTCTGCATGCCTTTGTTCATTTTAACAGGAGTAATACTTCATTTATATCTCTATTCAGTACATTAAATGTGATCTCATGTTATGGTTATTCAGATGGTTGCTTGTTTTCCCCTTGCCCCAATCTAGATAGTCAAATTACTGAGGACAGAGGTTTTGTTTTATTGGTCACCAAAGTGAAGTAGCATCTAGCTCGCATGTCTACCTCTAGAGTCTCAGTAAACATTTGTTCAATTAATAAACTACTCCAGCCATCAAATCAGAGATTGAGAGTATCAACCTAATCTGTTTCAAAAATTTCATATTTAAATTGGTGTCCACATTGTCCAGTTCTACTATAAGGTCTAACAATTCACTTTGTGTTCAGCTTTCATAATTAGTTTTCTTAAGTGATCAATAATAAGGACATTTTATTTTCTTAAAGACACCATGGATGAGAAACATTACTGATGGAGATGCTCAGTTACTTTCTGGAAAAAGAAGTTAGGCCCTCTCACTAGGCACTTGGTGTTTAACTCTTGCCACCCTTCCAACTACAGATTCTATACACACCAAAGGTAACTTACCTAACAAAATGTTAGTATAATTATTTTACAGAGAGGACATCTTTAGCCATAGCAGCTCAGACTCTGACTGCCTGAAACTCCAATAACTTGGAATAAGTCGCTTAACCTCAAAATGATAGGAAGAATAAATGTTTAAAAAAGAGAGAGCGTCCTCCAATTCCAATGGAGGACAATCAACAACTTGGCAGGAAAAAAAAAAAAAAAACAGAGAAATTTTTAAAGCAATTTAACAAATAATTCCTGAGCACCAACTCTATACTCAGGAATATAGAGTAAAATGAATGTTCAAAATTGTCCTATTTCTAAAAGATACAACCTACTTGGTAGAAGGCTTACATTAGGGAGATTTTAAGTAAGGAGGCTTTATAAGACATGAATGGAAATATCTGAAACTTGCTAATCTATGACAATCATTAATTAGTACAACCTATGAGAATTTTGTGCATAGATTTAGCCAATGAGATATTATCAGTAATTCTCCAACATCGCCTGCATAGTAGAAAGTGGCCTAAGTCTTTCTTGATGTAAGGAACTGTCAGATTTCTTTAGTTTCCCTCTGAGAACAGTCCAGCATTCACTATCACTGGTGATAGACATGGTCTCTCCAAGCATTAAGCCAGTTCATCTGTTGTCTGGGACCCACACATCTGTCTCTGTTATGGCCATTGGATTGTGCTACTTAATCCTGTCTGAGTGGCTTCCTAGGATAGGAAAACAATCTCTTTGTTCTAACAGCCCTGAAAAGACAATGTCTTCTTATCGATAGGAGAAAGGACTAGGACCTTTCCGAAGTGAACACTGTCAGTGAGAGATGTACAGGCAAAATCTATCTTAGGTAGAGCCCATTTTCTCCCAACTAAAAATGCAATTTCAAGAAATGGCTTACAAAGATTTCTTATACAATTACTTATAGAATACCTCTTCAGGTTTTTCAGAACAATTTACCATGCGGAGCCTAAAGACTGGGCATGATGTTTCCAAGGGAGGCAGTTATCATGCATTACCAGAGCTCACAACGGCAAACAAAATGAGGGACCCATATTACAATCCAGAATCTGCTTCCCTAGATAGCTCCAGCCCCATATGGTTTGTAGATTTTTAATTCTGTCTCTATTTTAGGGAAGGATTTTGGTTTTTAAATAACACTCTATAGCTGAAGGGCCTGTTTTAGAATGAAGTTAAATAAATACTAGAGAGTGTCACTCAGCATTTAGAGCTTGAAGTTCGAAAACATTGGATGAAAAAAATAATATTATCTTTGGCATGCTTCTAAATTTGAGATCAATACATATAAAAAGTATATATATATATATATATATATATATATATATATATATATATATATATATATATTGATGTGGCAAAGTAATCATTTGCAACTTAGTGCCCAGAATAGTGGTTAGTATATGGTAGTTAATCCATAAATATTTGTCCAATGAATATTAACCAGACTGTTGTTTTTTCCTTCTCCCCTTCCTCTCTAACCATGGCCCTCATTTCTTTCTTTCCTAATATATAGGTTTACCTTTAACCCCAAGGGATAGCTATTAGAATTGAAAGTTAAAAAGCATTAAAAAAGAATAACATATTTTTGCTTCTAGGTTCAAATGTGTGATGGTTCATTTTATGTGTTGACTTTTGTCTGGGCCATGGTGCTGAGATATTTGGTTAAATATTCTATTTTTGGATGGTTTTGTGAGGATGTTTATGGATGAGATTTACACTTAAATCAGTCGACTTAAAGTAAATCAGTAAATCAGTAAGGCCCACCTACATTATGCTCTCTATAATGTAGGTAGACCTTATTCAATCAGTTGAAGAGGTAAATAGAGCAAAAGACTGTTCTCCCCCAAGCAAGAGGGAATTCTTCAGCGGACTGCCTTCAGATTTTACCTGCAACGTGAGCTCTTACTGGTTCCATAGCAGACTGCCATTGGACTTGAATTGCAGCTCTGTCTGGAGTCACCAACCTGCCGGCCTCCACTAGTTGATTTTGAACTCGACAAGGCTTCCCAATTGCATGTGCCAATTTCTTGAAATAAATCTCATTGTATACACACATCATATTTCTTCAAAGTCTCTGGAGAATCCTAAACTAAAGGTAACAGATTCAAGGATGAGATCAATGTTTTAGGAAGCAGTTAGAGTAATCAAAATCATGTGCATTATTTATCTCCACACTTCCCATCCAAACTCATTATAGAGCCTCCAAATCTGGGAAGCAGGGAGAGAGAAAAGAGAGTATGAACAATAGAGTCAGTGTTGAAGTCTTTTATCCTGCCCTTGACCCTTGTTTAGATGTTTCTCTTTGTGCCAGATGGGAAGCATGATAGATGCTTAAACTCGCAGTTTGAGAGGACAGAGAACCTGTATTTCATATGCTGTATGGGACCCCGAGAGAAGGCTGACAGAATAATTGTGAATGTCATATAGAAGAACAGGTAGAGTTTATGAGTCTGAGAAGAAGAAGGCAAGAGATAATTCTGAATTCCCCAGAGAAGTATGTAAGGCATTCCAAAATGTCTTGGCATCCAAGCATGAAAGTTGGAGAAAGAAAATATCTGCAAAGATTCTAATACCAGTTCACGCCTCCTAAGAAAAGATGTGGTGAGATAGTTATCACATGCAGTCGGTTGAAGATTTGGCTATACCTCGCCAATCGGCAGAACCTCAGATGTGGCTGAAAGCTCAGTTGGTACCCAACACCCAACACCTGCATGGATGCATGTTAGCAAACTGTCCACTGCCTGGGCCAAAGAACTAAGGTAGTGTCCTCCTCATAGCAGAAGAGGGAAGACAGCAAATCAACAGCATCGTGTCAGCATCCTTGACTATCTCTCAGGAACGGTGCTTGCCTGTTGCCCCGGGATTGTGTTCAGCTCCATAGAATGATCTACTCTGAATGGACAACACCTTCCTTTGGTCTCCAATTAGTGTTTAGAAATCTGGGCAATAAAGGAGGTGATGCAGATAAGAGAGGGGAGCCCTCTCACACCTGAGAAAATTAGAAAGGAACCAGATGAAGCTACTCCAATGAGAAGAGAAAATGTCAGAAGACATCTTTTATTACAAGAGGTAATTTTCACAAAACTAAAATTTGATGTGATCAAAATTTAGACTTTTGTAACTGCAAGTAGCTGAAGTGGTTGAAGTTACAGTCTGCTTTTCTTCAGAGAAGCTGCCCCTTAAGAGTAGCTTTGATACTATTCAATAGCATGTAACTCAATTTCTAATTCTCACTTCACTCAACTATTTCAGACTTGAGTATCAGTTATTACACAATCAAACATTTCCTTCCAGGCACTCAAACTTTTAAAATATATTTTTCTCTCCTATTCGTTGTTTGGGGCGGGGGAGGGGGTCTTGAGATTTTTAAGCTATTTTCCCATTTTATGAATATTTGGTCCTCCAGAATATTTTTCTAAAAATTTTTTTTATTGATTTCAGAGAGGAAGGGAGAAGAGAGATATAGAAACATCAATGATGAGAGAAATGGGAAGAATGGCCCTGCTGAGTTTTCTCTCGAGCCCCAGCACCAGGATTGGCAGTTGCATAGCTGGTACCCAGATAGAATAACCCACATCTCCTGGAGATTTTGAAGAATCATTTTTATTGGAAGGTGATTTAACCCCTCCTTGCCTTAAAAGGTCTTCCTAACGCAGTACAAACCAGTGAGGACGTGCACTTTCAGAGTCCATGGGATGAGATATTTCCCGGGACACTGTGTCTCACCATGTCCTCGGGTGTATTTATTCTCCAGAAAGCAAACCTGAGTGTCACATGGTGGCACTTAAGTTCTCAAGGCACATCAAAGTTGCAGATGGAGAATCTTTACCCACTGTGATGTTTGCTTGGCATCAGTCTGTGGAATTCTCAGTATTTACATTTCTACTGCTTAACCATTCTAGGAAAAAAAAACACCCAATTCATTTTCTGTTGATGTGCTTTGCTTTAAGCCCTGCAACAAGATGATCACAGCCAAATTGTTTTATGATAAGTAACCCACCAATTGAGAATCAGCAACCTCCTATTAATAAATTGTATACAACCATCCCCTCTCAGGAGATGCAGTAACTCTTTGGAGTTAATATACACTCTAGTTCTTGTTTTAACTAAGTCGTACATTAAGGAGATAGGCTAGGTTAGTACAAAGTGATGAATTATGTGTGTTCATTAGTAATCTGTATGAGTCTTCTGTATATTTTTCATTAATGCTATGGCTAAAATGTATCCCACAGATAAAAGTCAGAAGACTTGAAAGAAAAGTGAAGGCTGATAACCCTCTTAGAAAAGAACTGGACTATTAGTAAGTGCATGGCTTCGCTGCCTAGCAAATACTTGATTTACTTTTTGATAGCAATTAATTTATAGGGTGCTATCTGGAAAAACGGACACGTAAGATGGGGGTGTACATTGGTAATAATACTATACATGTACGGTTCAGTTTCATTATAACAGAGTTTCAGACACATCCAATGCTGTTAGAGTTAGGAATCTTCAAGAACTTCTTTTTAAAAAAATATATTTTATTGTTTTTTTTACAGAGAGGAAAGGAGAGAGATAGAGAGTTAGAAACATCGATGAGAAACATCTATCAGCTGCCTCCTGCACACCTCCTACTGGGGATGTGCCCGCAACCAAGGTACATGCTCTTGACCGGAATCGAACCTGGGACCTTTCAGTCCACAGGCCAATGCTCTATCCACTGAGTCAAACCGGTTAGGGTTTCAAGAACTTCTTAAATAAACTCAGTTATACCTTCAGACTTTTCATTAACCAGTCACAAAACAGATTTATGGAACTATACTATCACCTTAGTTATCCCTTTGTTAAGTATAGACTACCATCTGCCACAAGTAAAACCCTGTGCTTCTTTTTTCCAGTTGAATAAGGGAGTGATGTGTAGATGGAATGACAGTGCTATGAATTTGTGAAAGTGATGACCCTAAGTCCCATGTATATTAAAACAATATAGTAAAAGGAGAAGAACTGAAATATTAGGAAAAATGTGTGTGTGCATGGTCAGATTCCTACCACTAATGAAGAATTTGCTCTTAGAGAATCTTATGAGCTGAGGTTAGATTTGAAATAGGTATAGGATGTGGAAAACAAGAAAAGGTTACTTGCTTCATTATTGATAATGAGAATTTAGCCAGCTTAATACTAAATATATACATATATACATAGATGTGTATAAATGTTCACATGTGTGTATATGCATGCACGTGCGGTATAAATATATAGTTTGGGCTAGAAATAAAAGTGTATGAATGAAGAAGAAAATCCAGAGAAATTGTTTGGTTGGCCTTGAAGGGGAAGATAATGGAAAGAGATGATGAAAGCAGAGGGACTTCTAGAAAGGTGTATGTGAAACTGAATGAAGCTGAGTTTGGTAAGTGGCTTCCGTGCCTCATCCTGATGATTCCATGTCCCTGACACTTGGATGAGTTCCATTTACAATCAAGGAGCTTTATGATCTGGAAGTCAAGTGATCTGTAAATATATTGTAGCTTCACTTATTAGTAAAAGCAGGTTTTGGATCTTTAATATATATGATCTCATTCAAACCTTGCCTGAATCTGACATGACTCATGCTGTTGTGGGTCTCCTTGTCAGATAGAAGAGGGCTCTGAGGCTTAGGTTTAGGGATTTGTCTGAGGGTGATACTGAGTCATTTTTGTATCCTGATGCTCTGCATAGTTCTTGACACATAGAAGACACCAAAAGAATGCTCAGTAAAGGAGTGGATGTGTTTTCAGCACTTAAGTTCTGGAACTGCAACCAATTATTTCTGTATTATTTAGGACTGTTTATTGCAAATAACAAAAATAAACAAAATGTAGAGGTATTATTATGCATACATAGAACCTGAGGTCACGAAAGTTGTACAAGTCTTAAAAAAAAGAAAACTGGAAGGTATTGGTAAACTGAAGCAATATTTTTCCCTCCTCCCCCCTCCTCCTTCTTCCTCTTCCTCTTCTTCCTCTATTCCTCCTCCTCCTCCTCCTCCTTTTTCTTCTTCTCCTCTCCCTCTCTCTCTCCTTCATTTTTTATAACCACTTCTTTCAGACCAGCCTCCTTTGCTTTTCAGAACTATGGCGGAAAACACAGCTGTCCCACAACTCCTGAGTTCATATAGTAAAAGTTAAGTCTCACTTCATGTCAATTCCAAATTCTTAGGAAAGATCTCTCAATAGGCTCACCTTAGGGAAAATTCCCATCTCTGGAGCAATTAACTGTGGCCAAGAGAGGAGATGACGCCATACAAACATGGCCACTGGAATCTTACCCCTTTAGTACATCACAACCACGTCGGGTGGGAGTAGTTCAAGAGAAAGGAAGGAGCATTGGTTTGTAAACCCTCCCGACATGCCACAGGGGCTCATTATAATTCCTTTCACCAAATCCCATGTTCACACTACTCTCCTACTTTGTACTGGTGCCACTGTGAAGGCCATTTTTCTTTTTTTGAGATATAGTACTCTTTGTAAATCTCCCTGCTTCATGATTTCAGGTAGGGAGGAAACCCCTTGGTATTCTCTGCCTTGGTGTTTCGGCAGGGCAGAAAATAGAAACTGCTGGGAGCGAACAGTTATTTCTATCTTTTGTAAAAACCCGACTTCCTTATGGAGATGATGCTGCCCAGCCTGGAGATGGCTGGGATTCAACAGCTTTAAAAGAAACTAAAGCAGAAATAGCAATTGTTCTGTCATATTGGTCTGAAAACTGCATTTTTTTTTAGTCTTCTTGGCAGGTTGGCATTTAAGCTGAGTCAGTCTTACAGGACAGACTTGAGCTATCCAGGTGAGAGAAGGGGATGCAGAATGTTCCATTCAAAGGAACAAGCATTTGAGGCTAGATATTTTGGGGAATATTCTGGAATAGCTGCAGAGTAGAGCAGAGGGTGGAGGAAGCCCACATGATGGGAGGCACCCTGGAGAGGGGCAGGGTAACTAAATTCTGGATGATTCCTGAGAATGCGAATTGTATTTCCTGGGCAGTGGGAGCCATTGGCGAAGTCGTAGGGTCATATTAGTAGCTTCAAACCTTACTCTGGTGAGAAAAACACTGGAGAAGAACTGGAAACAGAAGAAAAGCAGTTAGGAAGTGACAGATAAAAGGTGCAGCAGTGGGAATCAAGAAAATAGGAAACAATAAGAGATAATAATGTCAAATCTATGAGTGTTGCTGAGAATGTGAGAAAAAGAGACAACTTTTGGCTTTGGTATAGAGTGGTACTATTTGTACTAGTAGAAATAGGAAACTTGAGGAAAGTCAGGTTTGCACATGAAGATAATATAAATTATTGTCATTGGATTTAATGAGTTTGGATGTTTATGGAACAACCAAGTGAATCTCTCTCATAGCTTGCCCCATATGCAGGTCTGAAATTAAGGGGAAGCTGTAACCGGTGATGATTAGTTTGGCATAGGGGGTTGGGAAGAATTTTACATTTAGATTTTCATATATTCAATCTCCAATAGAAATGTAAATGGAGAAAAATTCAGCTGAAGTATGAATTTCTAGAGCCATCATCAGATTCTTTGCCTTCCATAGTCTATTTTTGTCATAACAAATTTATTTCTTTTATCAGGGCTGTCATAAAACTTTCATCTTTAAGAACACATTTTCCAAGGGGCAGTTCTAAAGATAGAAAGTATATTGGACAGATACCATTCTGACCAAATATGGCATTTAAAAAATGTGTTTGCATTACTACATGCAATCTTTTCAGCAGCAGTAGCTTTATAATTTTTTAATGGAATAAAACACTAATTACTTACTACTCACAAGGCAATTTCATCTTAGCAGGTTTTCTGACTTTTATCATGTAGAAATAATGTCCAATTGCCTAGAAGATCCTTCATGCTGATTTATTTTCCTGAAATTTTTGAAGGTCTATAAAAGTTTTTTCTTGTTAATTACTTATTTTAAATTAAAGTGCAATATTTTCTCAGTTTCTGGTGTACAGCATAGTGATTCAATATTTATACACCTTATGATGCGATCACCACAATATGTCTAGTAGCCATCTGTCACTTACACAGTTATTATGAGAATATTGACTATATTCCCTGTGCTGTACATAATATTCCTATGATCCATTTATTTTATAATTGGAAGTTTGCACCTCTTATTCCCCTTCATATTTTTTTCATTTATTCCCCACTGACAGTCACCAGTTTGCTCTCTGTATCTCTGAGTCCATTTCTGTTTTGTTTGTTCATTTGTTTTTCCTTAATTAGGTTCCACATGTAAATAAAATCGTATGGTATTTGTCTTTCTCTTTCTGAGTTATTTCACTTAGTATAATACTTTCTGGGTCCATTCATGCTGCCACAAATGGCAAATTTTCATATTTTTATTGCTGAGTAATATTCTATTATATATACATATATACCAGTATAATATCTTTATTTATTGATTGATGGAGACCAAAGTGTGTATGTGTGTGTGTATATACATAGTATATATATACAATATTACAATGTTGTATATGTATATGTGTGTGTGTGCGTGCATGCACACGTGTGTGTGACATCTTTTTTATCTATTTATTGATGGACACCAAAGTACCAAGGCCTATAGAATTTAAAGTTATTTAAAGCTTCCTTCTTCCTCTAGTCCAGCGGTTCTCAACCTGTGGGTCGCAACCCCTTTGGGATCGAACAACCCTTGCACAGGGGTTGCCTAAAATATATCCTGCATATCAGATACATACATTACGATTCATAACAGTAGCAACATTACAGTTATGAAGTAGGAACGAAAATAATTTTATGGTCAGGAGGAACTGTATTAAAGGATTGCAGCATTAGGAAGGTTGAGAACCACTGTTCTAGTTTGTCAGGACCCCCCTACTCTACCTTCCTATACTGGCTTAATTGGCTATTTAAAACCTCACTCTAGGTTTTGCCTGCGGCTAAATTGCCTGGACACCATTGTGTCTCCCAGACTGGCCTTCCTCCCATGGTTTGTCTACGGGGCTGCTGCCCCTGGGTGGGCAGGTCTTACTGCAAGGAGGCCCCTTCATGCTTGAACCAACCTAGTCCATGTAACTGGCTGTCACCCAGTTATGTCTTAACCAGTGAGGGAAACAGAGAATGACAGGCCTTGAAAGCAGTTGACATGCAGAGAGGCTGAAGAAAATGTCAATTGTTTAGCCAGATAAGATCTAGAAAAGACCTGAAGAGTAGCTTCAAGTCATTGAAGCTGTGTGACATAGTAAAAGAAGGAAGTTTTAATTTTATAGATCTTCTGGAGGCAGATCAAAGTAAGGAGACACAGATTCAAATTTTACATAGAAAGGACTTCCTAATATTTCAGTGAAAAAGAATGAAAGGTTACAAAAAGTAAAAATGATCAGTCACTGTGAGCATTACACGGAAGATACATGTTTGTCTGTATAGTGATCAAAAACAAGATTTTGGTGTCAGAGAGACCAACATTGAAGCCTTATTTCACCACTTCCATAGTGTGTGGCCTCCTATGTATCACTGTCCTCATCTTAAAAAAAAAAAAATATATATATATATATATATATATTTTATTTATTTTATATATATATATATCTTTTATTTATTTCAGAGAGGAAGGGAGTGGGAGAGAGAGATAGAAGCATCAATGATGAAAGAGAATTATTGATCGGCGGCCTCCTGCATGTCCCACACTGGGGATTGAGCCCTCAACCTGGGCATGTGCCCTGATGGGGAATTGAACCCTGGGCCTCCTGGTCCATGGGTCGTGGCTACTGAGCCATGCCAGCAGGGCTTGTCCTCATCTTTTGAGGAGGTGTAATGACAGTACCAACCTGAACCTTGGCCAATCCCACTGTCTTCATTCTCTCACAGGTGTTCTTGAGGGTACCCCCAAAAACCTCCTGCACACTAATCTATGTCCCAGAGGCTGTTTCCTGGGGACCCCTATTTAAACAATTAGCATTTTCATCTCCATCATCTGATTCTAGCAGATTGTCAGCACCTTAAAGGCACAGATTTAATCTTACTTGAATTTATATTTTAAACGCAATGATTGTCCAATAAATGTTATCTTTGTGAGGGTTTTGAAGTGAATCTTAGAAATCACCCACCTTGCCTCCAACTAGGCAATGGGCAATACATTTCCATAAAGTGTCTTCTGACTCTTTTTCCTTATTCTCACCGCAGTGTTATTCAGCATAACATCATGGTCAGAAACATGATTTACAAATCAAGGATCCTCCTTGCAACAAAATGCCACCCTTTCTTATTTTGCATATTTTTCAATTAATTACCAGGTTTTAAGCAAAATTAAGCAATTATCATAGTTCACATTAATCTTGTGTTGGCAGCACAGTTTAGTAATGGAAAAGAAGATTTTTGTGTCAGTCCTGAGTTGAAGCCTTACTCCACCACTTCCTCAGTGTGTGGCCTCCCTGAGTTTCATTGTCCACATCTTCTGAGGATGGGTAATGACAGTCCCCATCTCACTGGTCTATGGGGAGAATTAAAGGACAAAACATGTGCAAAACACCAGACATAAGGCAAACACTCAAAACAATGAGCTATTGTCTGCGATGTTATTTTATTAATATTTCCAGTTCCCTTTATTATTCATTCTCTGTAAATTTGTTTTCATACAGATCAAAATCCTTCCTAATTTCCCTTATAATTTCTTCTTCGACCTGTAGGTTATTTAAAAATCTGTTGTTTAACTTCCAAATATCTGTGGATTTCCAAATTTCCTTCTGTTTGTTGATTTCTAACTTAAACTGCACCATGGTCAGAGAATATACCTTGTTAAAATCAAAGAATTTCAATCCTTTTAAATTTATTAAGACTTGGTATGGCCTACTTCATTCTCTATACATTTAACATAGATATATGAGATTTAAATATTGGTCCAAATCTACTTCTCTGGGTTATTTGCTTGAGAATGGATTTGGAGTCTTTCCAATATTATTGCATTTCTTCTAACAGATTTTTGACCTGCACAATAGAAGTTTCTGAGTGTAATCAGTGAATTTCTCTCCTTCCCCCTTTCTTATCAGAGCCATCTGGGTCAGCTCAGCTGGCCCGCTGACAGAGTCATCCTTTCCTGCCTTCAGAAGATAGGGCACAGGATCCACTGCTTAGAGCTCATTGTTCTCACATGATAAGCCATGGTCTGAGAACAAATTCTGAACGTCAGCACCATCCCCATGTCCAGTTGGACCTTTCTTTCCTTCCAAAGCCATGACCTTATGCGAGGATTAGAGATGAACACACCATCTGTGCCCTGAGTCACTGGTTTTCTATCTGGGCTGCAAATGTCACCAAGAAAGAGAGAGAACAGAGGCTTTTCCACAACGTGTGGACCCTGCTTGATGCAGCAGAAGCTACTCATGGTTCTTGAAAAGCTGTGTTAGGAATTAGGGACTAATTTGGCATAGATGGAATTGTGTGACTGGTTTCATTTTATATGTTGTAAAGTCCAAATTTCTACATGTTTTCACTAAGACATAAAGTAATTGTTATTAAAAAACATAGACCAGATGAAAAATGTATTGAGTATATGATTATTATTTTTTAAATATATTTTTATTGATTTCAGAGAGGAAGGGAGAGGGAGAGATAGAAACATCAATGATGAGAGAGAATCATTGATTGGCTGCCTTCTGCCCATCCCCCACTGGGAATGGAGCCCAAATCCCAGGAATCGAACCGTGACCTCATGGTTCATAGGTCGATGCTCAACCACTGAGCCATGCTGGCCAGGGGAGTACATGATTATTTAATGTTAGTAAAAACCAGTTTCCAAATATTTACAAGGGAAGATAGTCTGTTTTGTATGCTTTTTTTATAGAGAGCTTCATGGATTGACTTTTTGCTTTTAAATATGGAGCCAATAAAAATAAGTATAGTGACAAAGCATCAAACCCCCAAAATAAGTAAATAAAGGAGACATCATAGGATATTGCTTAAGATGAACAGCTTTGAATCTGCACATGCCTGCATGACACTTTACTTCCCTGACCTTTAATTTACCTCATCTATAAAATATAGGTCATAATTGTATCTGCTCACTATCCAGGATTTTTGTTGCAAACTTAGGCAAAAAAGTATAGATTGGAAGGAGAGTTCACAGAGCACCCAGTTAGCTGAGGCTTGGTAACAGGGCTGTGCCTAGATGTGTCAAAGAAAGTGTTTGATCTTTGCAACTCATCAATACCCTCATGCATAGATAATGAACAACCAAGGAATAGACACATGTCCTTTACACAGACCACGAAGAATAGATGTGGGCATTCGTGGTACAACGTATGTAAAGTGCTTACCAGAACCTGGTACAAGGTAGGCATTGATTGTGATCATTCTCTTACTTTGTTTTTTTTCTCTGAGAAGCAGAACCATTAGGATGGATATATAATAAGGTTTTGTACACCCAATAACTGGAAAGAAAACTTAATAAGTACTTACAAAACCCTAAATCAACTGTATTTTGTGTTGTTGCTTTTTTTAAATATTTCTAAGCACATCAACACTTAGTGTGGTTGTTATACTGAGAATATATTTCCTTTAAACTTTTAGTAGTATAAAAATTAGATCATCCAAGGAAAATAACAGTGTTTGATCTTCTTAAGAAGGTAAAGAAAAAATGTTGTTCCCTCATTAATCTGCTTGGTAGACTTAAACTAGAACACAGTGCTCAAGAACAGAATAGAAGCATCTGGAAGAGAAGCCTCTGTGTTCAGGTAGTGGTTTTTGTCCCATTGTTGTTAAAAGGTGAGTTGTTTGGGACACATTATCTACAAATTACAGTGCTGCTCAGCTTGAGGCAAGGTAAGTTCTTCAAGATTTGAAATGTTATCCTAATAAAAATTTATGTAAAGATATATACACATCACAGCATGGTTTAAAATTATAAAAATAAAAAGAAACTAAATAACCACCAATAAAATATGATATTCCACTCCTACCATGAAATACAATGCAATGATAGCATCATTTTGGCTCTATTTCCAAAAGTATAGCTCTTGCTAAGATTACCAATGTCTGCCATTTTTACAGGTTGTTTTTTTTTTTTTTAATTTAAGATGCTAACTTTTTAAAAAAATAAACTTTATTGATTTTTTACAGAGACGAAGGAAGAGGGATAGAGAGTCAGAAACATCAATGAGAGAAAAACATTGACCAGCTGCCTCCTGTACACCTCCTACTGGGGATATGCCTCCAACCAAGGCACATGCCCTTGACTGGAATCGAACCTGGGACCTTTCAGTCCTCAGGCCGATGTTCTATCCACTGAGCCAAACCGATTAAGGCTGTATAGGTTTTTTACCTACTGCCCTACGGTGGAAGGTCAGATCCCTGAGAAACAGACTGTAAAATAAATATTTGCATGGAGGGAGATTAGTAGGGAACATTCTCAGGATCAACAATAGTACAGGAGTGAAGGCAGCAAGATCAGGCAGAAAGCAAAGCTGTGCAGTTGTAATAAAGGCTGCAGCTGACCTTAAGGAGAGCTCTGGATTTTGGATATATCTTCTCAGGCAAGGGAAACAAAAGAAAAACAAACAAACAAATGGCACGACATCAAATTAAAACTTGTTTGCACAGCAAAGGAAACCATGAGCAAAATGCAAAACCAACCCGCTACATGGGAGAACATATTTGCCAATGCTACATCTTATAAGGGATTCATATCCAAAGTTTATAAAGAATTCATACAACTGAACACCAAAACAACAATAAGCAATCCAATTAGAAAATGGGCAAAGGACCTAAACAGACACTTCTCCAAAGAGGACATTCAGATGGCCAATAGACATATGAAAATATGCTCCTCGTAGTCATCAGAGAAATACAAATTAAAACCACATGAGATACCACCTCACACATGTCAGAATGACTATCATCAATAAATCAACAAACAACAATGTTGGCAAGGATATAGAGAAAGGGAACCCTCGGGCACTGTTGGTGGGAATTCAGAGTGGTGCAGCCAGTGTAGAAAACAGTATGGCTGTTGCACAAAAAATTAAAAATGAAACTGCCCTATGACCCAGAAATTTCATTTTGGGATATATATCTGTTGGAACCCAAAACACTACTTTGAAAGAATAAATGTACCTGTGTGTTCACTGAAGTGTTATTTTCAATAGCCAAGATTTGGAAGCAATCCAAGTGCCCATCAATAAACCAGTGGATAATAAAGGTGTGGTACATATATACAATCGAATATTACTTGGTCATTAAACAAATGAAATCATTTGCTACAGCATGGACCAACCTAGAGAGTATTGTGCTAAGTGAGATAAGTCAGTCAGAGAAAGACAAATACCTCATAAATTTTACTTACATGTGGAGTTTAAAGAACAGTATAAGTGAACAAACAAAACAGAAACAGACTCATTGATGCAGAAAACAGACTGATAGTTGCTGGGAGTAGGTGTGGACTGGGTGAAAAAGCTGAAGGGATTGAGAAGGAGGAGGAGAGACTGGTCAGAGGCTAGTGCAGTCAGAGTTGAGAAGGTGGGAACACATTTCCGGAATGCCTCTTAGTGCAGACAAATGAATGGTGCTCCCCAGGGTTTTCCCAGAGAAAATCATCCCCACTCCAAGTACAGATTGGCAGTTACAAAATGGTAATGTATAGCATGGAAAATATAGTCAATAGTATCATAATCACTGTATATGGTGCCAGTTGGGTACTGGAAATGTCAGGGGAACACTTCGTAAAGCATATGATTGTCCAACCACTGTGTTCGACACCTGAAACTAATGCAAAATAAAATTGAATGTAAACTGTGATTTTAAAAAGTGTAAAATGTAAAAAAAAAAAAAAAGAAAAAAAAAAAGAAAAAAAAAAGAAAGCTCAGATGGCCATTCAGAGCAGTCCTGAATGGGGGTGAGTGGGGCCTTCCTTTCCCCTGGTCACCCAGTTACCAGATGCTGGTTACCCTGAAAAGAGGGTATGACCTTAGCAAAGTGGTTGTCTCTAGTTGAGGACAATTCTCACAGAGGGGTCAACGAAAAACTTTTTGTTGCCAGAAGCTGGTTCCATCCTGGAACAGGGATCTGGTGACGCACCTGCCATCGACCACCCCTACTTTGCTTCTCACCATCATTTGGTATGATTGGTTACTCCCCCTTGGCTTCTGGATTGCCACACTTGCTTGTCTCCTCCCTCTCCTGCCCCCCCTCCTCCCCTGTGGGTCTTCATTCTTTACTTGAATGTCACAGAGATTTCCCTGGACCTTGATGACTTCTCACTCTACTCTACAGAAGCTAATTTTTTCTCATGTCTTTACATATTATTTGATGACTTCCAAATTTATAATCATAACTCATGCCTCTCAACTACCTCCAGAATTTTTTCTAACCAATTAGTCTTTCCTTCCTCCTGGCATCTCAAACGAGACATTTTTAAAGCTAAATTCATTATTTTTAATATTGATCCTCATCCGTGTTCTCCATCTCAGTGCTCAGGCTACAATCCAGGAAGTCACACTTAACATCTTCCTCTGCATTATACCCTCATTCAACAATTACCCAGTTCTAAGTAATTTGACCAACATAATACATATCACATCCATTCTAATTTTTTTTTATTTCTATTGCTATCCCTGAATTTTATCTGAATTTCTGCATTAGCCTCCTAATTGGCCTCCCAGTATTCATTTTTGCTTCTCTCAAAAATCATTCTTCATACAAGCAGCCAGTATGGTCATTTAAGAATGCAGATATTATGGTGTTGCTCACCAGTTTAAAACCCTCCCAATAACTACCAGGTGCACTTAGGATCAATTCTAAAATTATTACAATGACATAAAAGGCCTTTTGAGGCTGCACTGGGCTTTTGTGTATTTCTCGAATGTGCTTTTCCTACGCTATTCTGATCACCTAGAATAAACCACCCCTGCGCTTCTTTATCACCTGACAATTGTTTTTGTTTTTGTTGTTTTTAAATTTCAAGACAGAATCAATATATCACTTTTTCAGGGAAACCTGTTCTAACTCCCCTGGCTAGGTAAGCTTCCCCTGTTAAATGCATTTTCTCCATTCATTCCTTCTCTTTCAGATGCCTTCACAGAATTTTAAATACAATTTAAGCTTTATTCCCCCTGTCCCACGTTAAATTCATGAGAACTAAGACTGTGATTTTTGATATATCACTAGACTGCCAGTGCCTAGAAAGTACCTCAAACATAGCAGTCCATCCGTAAGTTTTTGCTAAACATTTAAATGCACCCTTATACATTACACGTACATGCACATATGGTCTTAGTCTATAACAAAAATAAGGTAGGTTGGGTGGCTTAGGAAGAGTAAGATCAAAATGCTGGCAGATTTGGTGTCTGGTGAGGGCCTGTTTCCTGGTGTATAGATGGTCATCTTCTTGCTGTGGCAGAAAAAACCTCACGTGGCAGAAAAAACAAGAGAGTCATTGGGGATTCCTTCACAAGGACCTCAACCCAATTCGTGAGGGCTCTGCCCTCATGAATTAATCATCTTCCAAGATCCCACCTCCTAATACCATGACTTTGGGAATTAGGGTTCAACACATGAACTTTTGGGGGACGCAAACATTCAGGTCTATTTACACATACCTACATATTAAGATAGAAAATAAGTGTGGCAGCTATGATAGGAAATCCCTGATTTCTATATATAAATCCTAACACTGTTAGGAAACTGAATGGGTAAAAGTTGAAAAGCAAGTTATGAGGGGTGGAGGACCTTGTCTGAAGAGCTAAGGCACCTACTTATGTCAGCTCCAGCAGTTCTGGCCTCCCTCCAGGCCCAGCAAGCCCCATGGCAGTTGAGGGTACCCATGAGCAATATGCAAAATGGTACAGGTTGTACCAGTAAGTGCCATGAATATCTAGAACTACTGTGTGCGGGATTTTAATGCAGCCCTTTGGGAACCAATGAGGTTCAGCTTGAACATACATTAAAGCCGCAATGACCTGACTGTGTAAGAATTTTTGTAATGAAGAGGAATCACAACTTTCAAGCATCTTGAGATTTATTTAGTGAATGAGACACATTCTTTGCTGAAGAGGAGGCTGCCTGAATTGTTTTAGCTTTCTTTGAGGAGCTTGTCCTTGAAAAACCCGATGTCTTCATGGTCTAGGGTAGGCAGTTGCCTTGTGCGAGAGGCCAGGTGGATCTGTGACTTCGTCAAATGCCAGAAGCAGCCTTTAGGGCAACATTCCACACATAATTGGTTATGGGCTTGCATTTGACCTTGTGTGGGAAAGTCAAATAAGGTCTCCCTGAATTAGGATGCTACCTGTTTGATTTCTTCTTTTGCATGAATGTCAAGATGAGCTTTGTTTCAGGATAGGTTACCCTTCCCTATGCAGCCCTTGGACTGAGGTTCTCAGATTCAACGTGGTACATGGAAAGGCTATAACCATGAGGCAATAGACTGACTAATTTATTCTTTGGTTAATAAAGGTCTACGGTCATTTAGTTTAAGAAGCCTTACAGAAACGTGTGGTCTATGCATTCACCAGCCCACACACTGCTGGTTTGTATTTCACTAGCTAATTAAATTTTTCCTACTGAATATGATGTAATCTTGCTTATAAAATGGATACACCCTGACCAGTTTGGCTCATTGGATAGAACGTTGGCCTGCAGACTCAAGGGTCCCGGGTTTGATTCCGGTCAAGGGCATGTACCTCAGTTGCGGGCACATCCCCAGTGGGAGTGTGCATGAGACAGCTGATGGATGTTTCTCTCTCATCGATGTTTCTAACCCTCTATCCCTCTTCCTTCCTCTCTGTAAAGAATCAATAAATTTTAACAAAATGAATACATCCTACTTTGGTAGGCCTTGATAAGTCTCTTTTAGCATGCTTGACTAATTTGTTGCATGTTTGTGCTAATTTCTTTTTAGGTTTTAGGAGAACCCAATCTAGGTATGATATTCCAAGTCTACTTGTTTTCTGATGTTTCTGAGAATCAATACATTTGAATAATAATTCAGAATGATTGATTTCGCAAGCTTCCCAGGAATCCTGGGGACTGCACGTATGTAGTAGCTGTTCAGTTGTGCTTATTGTTCAAGTAAGTGATAGAACAAGAGAACTGTATGCAATGTGTGATGGTTAATTTTAGGTGTCAGCTTGGCTAGACCATGCTACCCAGCTATTTGATGGAAAAGCTGCAGCTGTAACAGTATTTTTTAAGAAGACATTAAAATCAGTAGGCTTTGAATAGAGCAGTTTACTCTAAATAATGTGAGCAGGCCTCAACCTTGGAAAAAAGACTGAGGTCCCCAAAATAAGGGGACGCTCTACCTCTAGACTACCTTCCATTTGAGCTGCAACAGCAACCCTTCCCTGGTCTCCAGCCTATCACCCTGCCCTGAAGACTTCAGGCTTGCCAGCCCTCACAACTGCACGAGCCAATTCCTTAAAACAAATCTCTCTCTCTCTATATATATATATATATTTACACGTCCTATTGGTTTTGTTTCTCTAGAGAACCCTGGATAACTAATAGACCATGGCATCCACATTTTGTGATCTGGAACTTGGGTATGTGATATAAGTCAGAGCTTTGGATGCTCTTTCATTTCACTTGTTCTCAATACGGATTTTACTAAACTGTGTTCCAAAGTGTGATTTTTTTTTTCCCTCCCTGATGTTGATATGAACACATCAACGTTCTTTGTTAGTGGAATTTGGTAGAGCAAGTGAACTGAATGAAGAAAGTGTGGTTAAACCTTACTTTCAAGAATACAAAATAAATTATCTTCCTAATTTGAAAACTTAAATAAAATTTTAAAAACTTCGGGCCCCAGGTTAAATGTTGACAGTCACCATACGACCAAGTGTAGCTAGCTAGAGAGAGTAATGATCTATTTTATACTTAGACCGAATCCGCCATGGCCAACGCAAGGCAGCTAACAGGAGACCTTCCTTGTAAACTGGGCAAGAATTCTGAAGTAATGAACTGTGCTCCCAATGCGGGTACCATAAACTTAGTAATGGATAACACCCTTTGAACGTCTGGACAAGAAAGATGTCTCACTCCGGGAGGGATGTTTTCCTTTCTGTAACCAAACTGTGCTGAGCTGATATTTGAGGCCTGACTTCACACTCCTCGGAACTCTTCTTTGATCCAACCCAGTTCAGTCAAATTGACTCTGATGTGTTTGCAGATTGGAATGGGGGTTAGGAAAATGAGGGAGTGGCGCTGTGAACCCATATGTTTCTCTTCAGCTGGGAACTTGCCAATATTTTTCTTCTACAGAATGAAGATTGCCTTTCCAGTTTTGATGGATCGATGGTAAGAAGAGATTTCTGTATAGCTTTTGGCTCTACATGGGTTGGGGAGAGTCCGAACGAAGAGCTGCAAAGGTAGGGTATGATTTGACAAGTGAAATATTGTGAAATATAGAGGGCGAGATGAAAGGAACATCAGCCCGGAGGAAATAACATAGGAACACTTGACTAATGGTCTTCAAGTATGGAAGAAAGGGGCGGAACCCTTCTCCAGACACTCAAAGGATACCAGTGAGAAAAGCTCCAAGCTGAAGCTGATGAAGTTAATGCTGAACCCACAAAGAACATTTTTGCCAGTTAAGTTTATTGAAAGAAATTATCAAGGGGAGTCATGAAATGTTTTCCAGGGCCTTGATAATGAGGCAATTATCCATCTTTCTTATTTCTTATTTAAATGTTGTAGGTGCTTTACATTATAGAAAGGGTAATCTGCTTTGCCTCTTATTATATGGATTTTTGTTGATTGTGGAGGTTATATTATTCAGAAAACAATTACTCCTGCTCCACTACCTACCTTCCACACCTCCATGGGAAGAGCACATCTTGCCCCCACATTGATAATAGTTTTTGCTCTTGACTTGCATTGGACGATTAAATGTGGATAAAAGTGAAGTATGAAAGTTATAAGTGTAGGCCTTAAAAGACATCATGTGTTTTCACTTGAGGAACCTGCCCCAGGTAGCTGTGGCCCTCTAGACTGGACCCAAATTGAGGCAAGTGCTAGAGACTGAATTGATTCACAGCCTGAAGTAGAGGTGTCCTAGCTTCCTGTAGCCTCATGCATGAGTGATAAAGACGTGTTGCTGTACGTTGCTTTAATTTTATATGAGTTCAGTAAGTCTTATTCACTCAATAAGCATTTATTTGTCATTTACTATGTGCCAAGCTCTGTGCTAGATGCGAAAGACCTAGACTTCCAAGAGCTTCTAGTCTAGTGGAGGAGACAGATTCATACACAATGAGCCAGGTTTATACAAGGCACCATTAGTCTTGTGGTAAATGCAATAAAGGGGAAAAGCATAGCATCATCTGGGCTGAAAGATCATGTCCATATTGGGGGAGGTAAGAGTGTATCAAGGTGACTTCATAAAGAAGATTGCTGAATACAGTAATTGGAGATATTGCTTGTGTTAGCTGCAGGGGTCTATGCCTCCATGTGTGTGCACATGTGAGATTCTTGCCTCCCACATTGGAGATAGGTACTTGGGGTTATGCCTGAAGTAACCCTACAACATAGCATGGGGGTAATATGTAAATATTCATAGCATAAGATAATTTTCAAAACAATTTCAAAATGTTATAAAATGCCCATTTACCAACAACATCTATATTCCTACAAATATAAAAACCATATTAAATAAACTGGGGTTTATAGTTCTTGAATAATGATAAACATGCAAACTACATTTGTTGAATTTTTTTGGAACAAAAGCAGTCAATTCTTAGAGTGTGTGTGTGTGTGTGTGTGTGTGTGTGTGTGTGTGTGTAAAAAGCAAAACTTCTCATCAAGGACTAGTGCAATTGGAGGAATAATCAAGGAAATTATATTTATATCTACTACAAGTAAATTAAATAAAATATCAGGAGAACAAGCTTTGGGATGAAAATTCAATTTCTGACATCTTAACTAGGTGGTTTAGCTTTCAGTTTAGCTTTAAATTAAAGGAAGACATCAAGGGTTTTAAGGATATTATTGATTTGCTCACTTTAAATACAAACTCACACTCTTTCAAGTTAAGAGCACCATGTTCTGTTTTTACCAGAAGTGTACTCTCAGTCAGTTCTAACATCTCTGAGCTTCAGTAACTCTTTCTGTAAAACAGAGATTATAATAATAATAATAATAATATTACTCCATTAGTTGTTGGAAGAGTGCATGTAGAGTGATTGGCACTGTGCCTAGAATGTGGAAAGATCTCAAGATATATTAGCTGCTATTGTTGTTATTATTATTATTATTACAATCTGAGACCCCTCAGGGGATGGCTGACCTGCCTGCCTGATCACCCCTAACCACTCTGCCTGCCTGCTTCATCACTCCTTGCTACTCTACCTGCCTCCCTGATCGCCCCTAACCACTCACCTGCCAGACTGATCGCCCCTAGCCACTTGCCTCCTGCCTGATGGCCCCTAACTGCCTCTGCCTTGGCTCCTGCCACCACAGCTTCATCCAGAAAGATGTCCGGAAGGACATCTGGAAGGTCGTTTGGCTGTCCGGCCTAATTAGCATATTACACTTTTATTATTATAGTTAGCTAACCCTCCTCTATCAGAAGAAGCTCATTATTTAAATATGATTAGTATTATTTATGACGCAGTTGTGAGTATGAAAATATAAGTCTAAGACCCTGCAGTGTTTAAAATATATATTCAAATTTGAGATTACTTTGGCTTCAAGTGGATGGCAACAAAGTTTGAGCTCACCTGAATTTTCTAGACTTCAGAAAGTAACATTAGGAGACATTCTTGGGACAAGAGAGAGCACAGAGAACCACATTCTCTGCCTTTAACTTCTGAGTCACAGTTGATATAAAACATAAATCACGCAAACCATCTTGGACATGCACAATGGCTCAAGTCTCTCCTCCTCAATTATTTTCTTTTCAGTGAAATCTGTAAGAAGTATTTGGGTAAATAACCTTTCTCCCTTGTTACTTTCCACATGTCAAAAACAGAGGATAGCCAAACGATGGTTTTCCCCCACATTACTCATTTTAAACCAGACGGGCTCAGAAAAGTTGGGGAATGACTTTCAGAGAAACATTTTTAATTGTTTTTAATTTATCTAAAAACAGGCTAAAAAGTTTAATTAACAGGCTCCAAGTAATAGTTACACCATTTCTCCCCTGCTATCAGCTTTCACTTTTATTTACGATGGTGTCCCCAGTGTCTCCTTTATGCCAAAGTCCACTATCACGAATATTTCTGTGATATGTGGATACCCCTCAATGTAAAGTTAGCCCTTGCAATCAATGCAAATTAATGACTTAAAAAAATTGTTTCAATCAGAAAAAGCAGCTTTGTAGTTGAAAATCCCATGCTGGCCCTGGAGTGGGAGTTTTTCCAGCCTCTGCTTAAATCCAAAAAAATACTGCAATCTTCTGGCACAGGCCCACTGTAATGCTTTAAAAACAATTTAGCAACTGTCATTGCTGTAATTACAGTAACTAATTACCATCCTTAGCAAACAAATAGCTTAACATAATACGCAAGCCGAATCAATTTTGAAGAAATGCAAATTCCAAAAGCGGAAAAAGGGCATTTTGGCAAACCTGAAAGAGAAGCAGGAAAATAATACACTTTGTTTTATCTGCACATAATTCCCAGGGAATATCATATCATAAATATTTGCATTCAGTTCTTATCAGGACATTTGCATTTGCTTCTTATCAGTGCGCAGGCCGGACTCTGCCAGATAGAGAGAGGAGCGCCCCAGCCATGCACATATTTCTAATGAATCACGTCTCGGGGCCCAGAGAATATTTTGGCTGGAACTTTATCACCCAGATGAAGAGGTCATTTACTCTCCGAGTTGGTTCATCTTGGAATTGTCTTGAGATTTTGATGTGATTCACCCGACACGGCATTTATTTATTTCTTTATTTTTACACAAACACTGGAGGCCGTTTATTGCCAGAACCTCGCTTCCAAAGGCAGCCGATTAAAGGCCGCCCCTCCCCACACACACACAGCCCCGCTTGCCTGCCACCCCGTTTCCACCCGCTCCCCAACTTCTGCAGACATGAAATCGTATGTAAATAACACCGATTCCAGAGTAAAAACAAGGCACAGAATAAATCAAGCCCACTCGACCGTCATTATTTTGAAATTCAGTGCCAAATCCCGTGGCCTTCCCGGAGCACATGTGATTAGCAGTGGCCTTCTGAGTGAGGGGGGCAGCACGGATGGCCACGAAGACACCTCGCTAGTGGGACCATCTGATTCCTCCAACGGTTCATCCAGAGAAATCCATTTCTCATCTTATTATTAAGTAACGGTGCATCTTCCCCATGAGCACACGGGAGGTCAATAAGCGAGCTGATAGCAGCTTCTCTCCTACGTGAATGATAATTCTGTCCCGTTTAACCCTTGAATTATCATCTGACACGACACCCGCACTCACTGGCTTGCTACGCCTGCACACCTAGCACCCCAGCAGTCTATCTGGTTTTAGAAAGAGAAGCAGGGGATGTTACTCATATTGATGAGACCCTTCCTGTTGGTCTTGGCTGTTTAATTAAACCGGATTTGTATTTTAGTGCTTTGGTAATGTGAAACTCAAATAGATAGGGGTCTTAGATCCATAGTGTAGAGCCTCGCTGGGCTGGTACATGAACCAGGGCTGTGCACGCAGAGTCCGACGGGAGGGCTTCTATTCTACAATTTCCCCTGAAATTGTTATCATCAGCTTGATATTATTGCACAAATTCTGAGGTTAAACTTCAAAGCAAAACTCTGGATGGGGGTCAATTTAAGTACTAGGATTTCCATTTCCAATTATAAATTAAAATGTAGCTATAATGGAGAAATCTGTCATTTATAATAGTAGCAAAAATGTATTTAATTGTATTTCATAGCGATTTTTTTTTTTCATGAACATGGTCACATAAACTTAATTTCACCTTTTGCGCAAGTAGGATTTCATTTTGGTTTATTTGTTTAACACAAAAGAGAACTTCTGGTTTATTATTATTCAGATGATTGACACATCTGTATTTGGATCCAGAAAATGTGATTTAAAATCTTATGAGAATGTGAACATCTCATGAAACTTTATTCCCATAATAGTAAGAGAATTTTCTGCCAAATCATGTGTTTTAATTATGACTTTTAAAATAGCATAGTTTAAATATTTTTCCCTAAATAGGTCTGTTAGCAGAGGGTTTTAAAAATGTTTTGATTTTAACAGAAATTATTTTGTTAAACATGTAGGCATGGCTACTCATACTGATGTTAAGAATTTAAAATATTATTTAAGCCTTAAACAAACATTTCACAACATTATCTAATAAAATTATTTCTTTAAGAAATTTTCAAATGTTAAATGTGAGATGAAAATTTACGTGCAAATGAGAGGTTACAATTGTGGCATCTTAAAAGAAATTCCCATGAAACTGCCCCCCAAAGCTTATTTGTTTTACTTAAGTTCAGCTCTTGTGTACATGTTTACGCTGTGTTATGCTCTAAATCCAGGATGCTTCCTATCTTACATATAAAATCATATGAAATGGGAGCAAAACACTATTTGTGAGATTCAGTAATTCAACTGGAAAAGACGTCGTATCTCTCATGCTTTATCATTGTTTTTAGCTTTTCCTTTGAGGTGGGAAGAACTTCTAGTTAAGAGCCCATTATCAGGGTGAAGGATGCAGGAAATCCAAAATATTTATGTTTGTTCATGGCACACGGACAAGGGACAGTTCTCAGGACAAGGCCTTTCTGATTAAGTGATTGAAAACACCCTGGCGTGTTTTAATAGCTTCTTCTATCCGAGAGATAACATCATCTTCCCCCTTATCGCCATTCTGAAACTTATTTTAAACATTCTCCTGTGCTCTTCCAGTGAGATGCTCTGCTCTTTCGGCTTCCGGCTTCCGGTGTCCTCGCTGCAACTCATCTCACTTGTTTGCTTTCCCGTTTTTGTCAGCAGGTTGGGTATAAGAAGAGGCATTTCACAGATTATTGAAGGGACCCGCTTTCCAGAGTCAAATTCATCTACATGGCATTCAGCCAGTCTCCCAGTGACAAGACATGGATGTGTAAAACATCCACTTGCACTTTGCAAAAGCTTAAAATATTAATGATTGATTGAACGGCCTTACAGAGAAAGATCAAAAGAAATCTGTTCGTTTTAAAATAAAAATCGAGTCCACTGATTATGCTCCTATGGATGCATGGGGGTTAGGGAGGAAAGGGGGGAAGGGCAAGGGAAAAAATGGAGATCTATCTATCATCTGTTGTAATACTTTAAGCAATGAAATAAAAAAATAAATAAATAAATAAATAAATAAAATAAAATAAAATAAAATAAAATAAAAATCGATAATGCCCAGATACCGATAATATAAAATCAGATCAAACAGTTGTCTGAAATCTATCTAAGAGAAATAATTGTATTGAGAAGTCGATTATGGGTTGATATCCATGCTTGCTCATTCCTCTCTCTAGAACATTTCTCTCCCAGATTTTTGCATTGCTGGTGCTTTCTCACCATTCTGGCTCGGGTAAAAGGTCACCTCTAGAGACAAGCCTTCCCTGACCATTCTAGCTTAAAGTAGTTTCCCCCCACACATGGTCAATTTCTGGCTGCTGTTTTATATATTTTTATTTACTTCATGGCATTACTGCCCCTTAATAATTTATATATGTTTTATAGATGGATGACTTTAGAGTTTGCATCTGACTTCTCCCTGATGAGGCCAGGAATTTTGTTAGTCTTGTTCATTATTGCAAATGACAGTGCCTACTCTATATCTTGGCCCATACTAAGCAATTGTTTTTTGTATTAAATAAATAAATTTATTGAAATCCAGGTACCATGGCCAGCTTTTCAAAAATAATTTCACAGCAATCCTCTGAGATAGGCCCGTTTTATGAATGTGAACATCTGAGACTTCGAGAGGTTATCAATGGCACATCATGACTAGACTCAATCTCAAGTCAGCACCATATTCAAAGCTCTCGTTCTCAATAACTTTGTTTCCTTACACATAACAATGCAAATAATTCTACTTTCCATAGATGAGCGTATGTTTTAGTACAACCTGGCGATGCCATCAGGTATGGGGAATATTCAAGAGAAAATGACAAGTGGCCATTTTTCGAGCTTTGTCGGAAAAATGTATTTTTCCTGGCCTTTTAATTCCCTCTCTTTTGGGCATTTGGACTTTTCAGTCTCACATGGAAACCCAGGTGACAGTTGTGACTTAAAATTTCTTTTCCCTTTTGCACAAAGAATGACATTGCAAATTTTCCTCTCAGGGAGGATAAGATAAAAGAGAATTAGAAGTGATATTATTCTTGAAGTATTCTGCAGGCCAGCAGACCAGACAGAGGATATGGATAAAGGTTTCCAAGTACAGATTACAACACTGGCCTTGACGAGAAGGAAAAATACACCCGTCAGAATGTCTGCGGAAGTCTTCTTCGACAAAAGGCAGGGCATCTGATAAATTCTAGACTTGCTGACAACTCGGAAAGATGAAGAAGCAAGGAAAGAAAACAATATTCTGCACCAAAGTATGAAAGAACTGTTCTGTGATAGAGACATGATAGGAACCTTTTTTTGTAGGAAGTAGTCAAATCATGTGAGATACTTGCGTTAAAAAAAAAAAATCATAGGAGACACTCACTACTATATCTTAGGCTTTAGAAAATACATTGCTTAGAGTTTATAACAAGGGCAAGCCTCATTTCATAGTCAGTTAAGTCAAAAGTTCATGTGGCTCAAGAGGGAATCTTTCAAAGTAGAATTTCCAACAATTTAATCACAAATGAGCATAATGAAGCAGAAATGTGGTATCTAAAGTTAGCAATGCAGCCAAAAAGAAGGCTTCCGTTCAAGTCTCCTACTGGAAGGGCGTCTACAAAAATGGGTGAGGGGAGGCATTGGCTCAGATGCACTTGGGGAGGGAAGTGGATCTGTAGAATAATATCAGGAAGGCCAAAGTCCAGCGTAAGATGAAAGCATCCACAAGAGTTGAATATTCTAAGGGGCTTGTAGCTTTCTGGAGAGCAAGGAGAGTGAGAAACAGCTAAGTGGATCCGTATGTATGTGCTAGAATAGACATATACCCAAGGTAACAGACAAATTGCTTGGACCCTAGTTTGATTATATGTTTACCAGCAAGGAAGATTAACTTTAAGCTGGACAGGTTAGAACAAAGATCATTAAGGAAGATACAGAGGTTCAGGTTAGATGAACGAATAAATTGTAAAGAAACATCTATTAGCTTTACTTGAATAAAAGCTCAAATGAATTAAATTGTAAGGTATTGGGAGAGCATGCAATGGGTAAGCTGATGCTCTAACCACTGAGAACCACGCAGGTCAGGGCTGATGTATTTTAGTTTAACTGCAGTGAAAATTTGTTTGCTAGATTTGCAGATGGCACGAAGTTGAATTTGATGGCCTGTGCATCGGGGAGGAATGGTTAGGCTGCTCGTTTGTCAGATGCTAAGATTCTGTACTTTTGCCTGTGGTCCTGTCTCCCCTGTGCCTTTGTACCCTGGAGTCTCAGGAACACAGTTTGCTGCAGAGGCAGCTATCTAGACACCAGCATCAAATAAATCTGTGGATGTGCAGGAATGCAGAAATGTGTGGCCACGCAGTGGAATTTACCACAGGAAGTGGCTTGCTGGCTGTTCAGTGCCATTCAAGTCATTGACTGAAACAGTAGAACTTTTGTTTGTTTGGCTCATCCTTAGCTAAGAACTGTTTAAGATTCTTTCTTTCTTTCCCTCACTTCCATTGCGCCCTGTAGCTGGTGTCGTTGGTGCTCTACCAAAGTGTCTTTTATTGGGTGGATGCTGCCTTCTTCCAGCTGCTGAGTGTGTTGGCTGGGTAAACACACAGCTGCTTCTTCCTCCAGTGTATTCTCTACTGGAAGAAAGCACACCGGAGGGGCTGGGCGTATCCGCCCCACCTCCAGGACTGGCCCACAGCCAGGGGCTGACTTAGATAAGAGCATACAAAATGCTGACCCCTGACCTCAAGGAGGCACCAGTTCTGTGGCATGATTCATGCTCTGGAGCTCTTTGTGGAATCACGCTGGAGCTAGACTACAGTGGGGCCCCTCCCTGATTAGTTCCTTCTCCTCTCCTGATCGCTTTCCCTCACCCCCTTTCTCCTGAGAGCACACCCTTCAATATCACTGCACACGGATTCCTGTCTCAGCCTCAGCCGCTGCCTTGGAGGAACCCAACATACGACATCCCTCTTTGTCTCTCCGCCATTTTCCTTCTTTCTTTGTCCTTCCCACTTCCAGTAAGACCAAGCCATGACAATACAGTGTAGTCCTATCTATAACCCGAAAGGAGCGGTCAAGCTTTAGATGGGCACTTGGCTCCCTCAGCACTCTCTGTTAGCGTGGTTTCAGGACCGTTGCCTCCGATTCACCTGGGAGGCTCATCACGATGCAGATTCTTGGCCCCCACTTCAGACTCGCTAAATCAGAGTCTCTGGGGGTGAGGCCCCAGAACCTGCAGTTTGTCAAGTTCGCCAGGTGCTTCTATGTGCATTAGGATCTGAAAACCCTTGAGGCAGAATATAGTGATGCAGATGCCAAAGGTGTGAACTCAGTCCACTTGGAGGCCACTTAGCTGAGCATAAAAAATCTAATACAAGCAGAACGTTTCCAAGTCTAGGGATCGTGCTGTAACCTTTCCAGGCTTCTTCAAACATATATTACTAAAAAGCTACCCACGTGGGCAAGGCACATGGCTCCAGCTCAGCGTCACCTCCCCTTTGGGAAAAGGCACCTCAAAGGGTCTGTTGTGAAGCCTCTTCAAACAACAAGGTTTTTAAACTTCGCACAAAGTCCTCTTCATCTTGACACAAATCGCCAGCTGCTACCCTGGAGGTGTCTAGTCACGTGTGTTTCTGCTGGTCCCTTTATGACAAAGAGACAGGGTACAATGACAGAGTACAGCACAACCATGGGAGTGAGCATCTCACGAACAAGGAAGGGATAGATAAAGAAAATTCCCGCTTCCTCAGCAGTAAACACCTTTAATCTAGCAACTTGGCATCATGCTAATGTTAACCTAAACAACCTATGAAGATAAGGGGGCTGGCATTTCCTACAATTTCTGTTATTTGAAGGTGAAGGTTAGTTGTAAAGTGTCACCCTCTGCTTTGCGGGGCTTTCCCATCCAACAGTGGTATCTGAGAGAAAAGCTGCCTGCTGGCTCTTGAGAGGAAGGAAAACCACAGACGATATTTATTATCCTTAACTGAGCTACAGTTTCTGACCTCTCTGCCTTGCCACTCCTCCATCAGGCCAGTTGCAAAATGCCGGCCATCACATCAGCTCACGCCCCAGGCATGTCCTTCCACGGACCCTCTTAGCTTCGGCTGCCCTGTGGTTATCGAACAGCCCCTGGTAATCATTTTGAAGAGGTTACTCTAGGGTTACCATTTATAAGACTGTGAGTTAGCCATCAGTGAATGCTAGCAAATAGTGTACTGTGCAATAAAGAGACTATCCCCAATGAAATGTTGGCTCTGGAGAACTCAAAAAAATTTTCTCTTTTGAGGAAAAAAAAAAAAAGCATGCATCTGGGCTCTTCAACCTCCAAAATTCACAGATTAGAAGGGTGTGGAATTGTCAATATGAGAAGCGGAAGCAGGCCAGGAATCCTTTCCAGAGCTCTGCTTCCCGCTCCCTGACGCCTCTCCACGTGGGTGAGCCATCGCGTTCGGCACACTGATCCTGCCATCTGTCACATCCCTCAGGGTAGCAGCTGGCCTTTTGCACAAGTTTCTTACTGGAGGAGAGTGTTGGCAGCTCTTGAGACCTTCTGAACCCACCTGAGGAGAGAGAATGTGTGGAGAACCAGAGAAGAAAGTATTTTAAGAATAGAAAGAAGAGACAGAGAGGTAAAAAAGGATGCGCTTTCTGACTTCCCTTGAGTCATACCTCCTCCATCCTGACTTACTTCTGGATGGCAAAGAAGAGAACACGAAAGCCTCAAAGTCAATGAGCATGCATGGATGAGGCTGTGCACTGTGGTTTTACAAGTTGCCATTTTTCTTCCTCACAAAAATAATCAAGCCAGTTGTCCAAGCAGAGGCAAGTTTAGAAATAAATAGATAGCTACATAAACGTTAGGTTATGAGATAATTTAGAGAACACCTAATAATTGCTTAAGGGGAAGAATTGTGCGTGTGTACACATGTGGACATGTGTATTTGTGTGCATGTACACATCTGCATGTGTGCATGTCCGTGCTGTTCAGGGGTGAACGTGGATGTCCATACACTTGTGTATGGGTGTGCACGTGTGTGCACACTTGTGTGCGTGTGTGAGCATGGGTGAGTACATATTCCATCTAAAACCAGACAGAGCCTTATTTATTTAATCAGAAGTACCACTAGCCGTTCGTGTTCCAGATTTGTTAGCTTTTAATGAGATATGTTTCACTTGTGGTCTCCCTTATCTTGGGGATCCCCGTTGCTGAGAGTTTGAACTCTGTGCATGGTATTTCATGGTCCCAATTACCTCTCCATTTGCCTTCCTTTCCGAAGCAGTGAATTATGTCCTCTGCCTGCATGCATGATGCCGCCAAGACATTGCACATATGCCACTCTTTGCTTAAAATACCTTTCACATTAGTGTCATGCTAGTTGCTTTCCCAAGTAAATCCCAAAATATCAGTGGCTTAACAGAATAAGAGTTCATGCTTTACTTTCTTATAGGTGTCTGGAAGAAAGCCACTTTCTCTCAGATCCCCCAGTGAGAGTCAGTCATGGCAGACGGGCTGAGAAAAGTCTGGCTGGGCAGCCCCTCCCAGCTGATAGCCGTCCAAGGGTAGATAGTCAGTTGTCTTTCTACGATGAACTCTGTCAAAGATTTCCAGTGACCTCCAGTTGAAATCAGTTGCCTCATCCTTTCTAATCCCAAAACACATTGTTCATGCCCCTCTTATAATAAGCATTATATTATTATTGTTACTATTATTGCTGCTTACATTTGTTTTCAGTATCATTGTTACCAGCATTTGTTATTGCTATCATTATCACCATTATTTGTGTGGGAGTAAAGCAGAAGTTGGAGAATAATGGTTGAAAGCCCACAAGCTTTGGATCGGGTAGACTGGATTTGAATTCTGGCTCCATGCTTTGGCTGTGTGTGGGCCCGTGTTGATTTAGTCAACCTCTCAAAGGCTCTGCGTAACGAAATGATATATAGAACTCTTAGGATTGTTGTAAAAATTAAATAAAAGCAAACTTTAAAATATTTAACACAATGCCTACTACATTGTAAGGGATTATTAGCCAGGTAATAGCTATTAGCTCTGTTTTCTCCAATAAACTATAGATTTACTGAAGGTAAAAAGATTTTTGTAGATTTCCATCACCCAGAACAGTGAAAGGTCCAATAATGTTGGAGTGATTTATAGGAGCTGGTCTGATCTTTGCAACAAAAGAATAAATAGGTTCAAAACAAATTTATTTTTTCTATTTTTTCTCTAAACAGAATTAATTGCCATCTATTGTAATTGGCCTCTTGCTTATCTATAAAGCTGGAAAGCACAGAGAGAGATGTTTTACTTATGCTTCCGTCATGAAGCAACTGGATGTCTGATCCATGGATCTCCTGGAAATGAGATTCTCTCAAATTCCTCAGTTACCCATTATAATTCCTTGTCATCCACTGCTGAGAAATTCTTCCTTAGGTAAGGGACACATTTCTCCTACATTAAGGTCATTTTCTACATAAAAAAACTTTTAAACCAGGCTTTGATTTCCATTGTTTAGATTTTAAAATCCTTTAACACACACACACACACACACACACACATATATATATATATATATATATATATATATATATAACATTTTATTAATTTCAGAGCGGAAGGGAGAGAAAGAGAGAGAGAGGAACATCAATGATGAGAGAGAATAATTGATCAGCTGCCTTGGGGCTATGCTTACAATCTGGATACTTGCCCAGACCAGGAATAGAACTATGACCTCCTGACTCATAGGTCCATGCTCAACACTGAACCACACCAGCAAGGGTATATGATGCATATTTTTAACTTAAATATTTTTATCCTTGTCTCCAGAACTCACTTTCCTTTTCAGAAATGATATAACTAACTAGATATATCTATCTCTATATATAAAAGCCTAAGCAACCAGCATGCTGGAACAACCGGAACTATCAGTCGTTATGACATGCACTGACCACCAGGGGAAAGATGCTCAATGCAGGAGCTGCCCCCCAGTGGTCAGTGTGCCAGCAGGAAGGCCCTGGCCAGCAATGGGAAGGCCCCAATCAGCCCTGATCACCGGCTAGGCTTAAGGACACAATTTTGTGCACAATTTTGTGCACCAGGCCTCTGGTATGCTAATAAATGTCTGTCTCATATTCTCTATAGAAAGGACACCCTCTCCCATTGTTAACCATTATTATTTCGTTAATGAATAAAGACTCACCAAGTTAAGCTATTTCAGTTATTCCAACCCAGAAGCAAAGGCATAGGCTAGCTAATTACATTCCTCAGGCTTGCCAATGTGGTCATAAGGCCTAGTGGATGGTGAATATCTATGATATTAATTGAACAAATAAATGATTTAATTAATAATGAATCAACCAATCAAATTGGTTGGTGGAAGGAGGTGGTGGTTGGTCTTTGTGTAAAGTGCAACTCATTGTTTTTCTTTTTCCCCCTTATTGAGCTGTTTGAGATTCCCACCCCCCGAACCCCACCCCCACCCCAGCACATTTGTGGAAATAGAGTCATTACTTCTGTTGTGTGGTTTCTTCTGCTGACCTTATGTACCTTTGGCAACTCTAAAACTTTTCTGAACATTCCAATTCTCTTTGTCCTCTAGGAACTTGGGGACACAGTGACACATGAGTAGTCTATGCTTCCTGACCCCACTTCTCCACTCACACAATGGCTATACATTCGTCATCAACAAGGAATCTAGCAGGCACTTAGGATGGTGGGGATGCCAACAGTTCATGAAACACCCTGAGGAATGACAGGTTTATTAAACTAATAACCCAACTATACTTCTAGATTGATGTGGTCTGGGGAAAAGTCTTTCAGAGTAACCCTTTACAGGCATAGCTAGTTTACAGAATGCTTCCATGTACATGATTTCATTTGATTTCGCACCAACTTATTTGGTGATTGAGGCTCAGAGGGATTAATCGACTTGCCCAGGATCACATGGTAGGAAATCATGAACACTGTTCTTATAGCCTGTACTTCTGATTCCAAATCAGAGCTGTTGCAGAGGGCTTTGCTGCTTCTAATGACCATGTTTCTGCTGGAAGCTAATTGAGTATTCTACCCTCACCCATTTTCTGCACATGTAAAATTCACCCAAAGGAATTGAACTCTTACCTTGGTTCTCATTTTCAGGGACTATTTACTAAGCACTTTTTATGTTCCAGGACTGTACCAAGAGGTAGGAGGCAGCTAGAAAGCAAACATGACTGTTGCCCTCTTGGGACTCAAAATCCTATGGGAAGTGAGGAGCGGAACACAGGAAATTAGAAACTCAGATCTGTCCATGCACAGCGGAGGCGGCTTGCAGCAGGTGCAACTTACACCCATCATGGAGGAGAAAGTGATCCACAAGCCATTACCTACATAGGTTTTGGCTACTAAGTCGGACCTACGATCTTGAACGTGTGGCATTGTCATTTCGATTGTTAAATAATTTGCTTCTAAGTTGTTTGTATAATGGGAATAGTGTTTGTGTGTTTGACATATTGAACTGATGTATTGAAAAGAAGACACAATTCCATTTTGATATAGTGTAATAGATGTCTTAAGAAATATACCAGCGGCTCTGGAAACATAGTAATAGCTAGCCTGTATTCACTGCTTTACTGCACACAAGGCTATGTTCAAGCTGCTTCTCAGATATTAATCTTCAGAACAACCATATAAAATGAAAATTATTATTATCCACATTTTTTTTTCTGATAGGGATTTCAAAGAACAGAGTGATTAAGCATGCCCCTCCTCCCCCAAGAATTCTGGCTCCAGAGTGTATACCTTAACTACCATATTATAAGAGAGACAGCTAAAGTTGAGCCTGAGAGCTTGGGGAATTCCCTGAGAAAGTGCCATACCAATTATGCCTCAGTTTTTTTATCTGTAAAATGGGACAAAGGGAATTTTACTGCACACAGTAACTCCAAACAGTAAATGAGGTAATATATGTAAAGTTATAGTATAATACATCTATGTGGTCATCATAAGCACTCAATAAATTTAGCTATGATTAGTATTATTATAATAATTATTAGTTATAAACTGAGACAGAAAAATTGATCCCAAATTAAGTAAAGCAAAGTAAAGTGAGGTGGCAAAAAGTGATCTGAAAGAGGGAATGGCACATATGAAGGCCTATAGGTGAAGGAAAACATGGTAAGATCAAATTCAGATATCTAGACTCTATACCATGACCCCTCTTGTATTCTGGCATTTTTTTTATCTTAACCACATAAATGCCATTGTCTTTGCTACTGGATAGTGGGCTGCCTGATGATAAAAGCCAGAAAAGATTTTCCAGTTTAGTATTGTCACTGAGCTGATATAAGTTTAGTTTCTACCTATGAGGGTTATGATGGTGAGGTGATAATGACTAACAGGCTTTATAGTTTATGTGACATCTCTACAAATATTTCCTCATCTACATCTTCCCTGTCACCTCTAAAGGTCATTATTTTCACCATCAATATCAGTTAGGGTTACATAAAGTAATTCTATTACACCTGAACGTCTCTCAATACCAATAATACTTCACTCTTGACTTCAAATACTCATGTCCCTTTGTAGGTATTATTTTGTTGGAGGGCAGAC
>PVJC01013633.1:0-37696 GCA_004026665.1 Murina feae
AGAACCTACAGCCAAAATTACTTTACCCAGCAAAGCTATCGTTCAGAATTGAGGGTCGGATAAAGACCTTCACAGACAAGAAAAAGCTAAAAGAGTTCATCACCACCCAACCAGTATTATATGAAATGCTGAAAGGTATCCTTTGAGAATAGAATAGAATCAGAGGCATAGAAAGGGAGTGGACTGACAATTTTCGGCGGTTAAGGGTGTTGGGGATGCGTGAAGAGACTGGACAATAATTGTACACCTATGGATGAGGACAATGGGGGGGGCAAGGTCAGAGGTTGGGGTGGGAATTGGGAGGAGGGGAGCTATGGGGGAAAAAAGAGGAACAACTGTAATAATCTGAACAATAAAAAAAAAAAAAAAAGAAAGGAAATTAATTAGAAGAAATATCTTAATATCGCTATTTGCCCTTTCTCTATAATAGAAGTGTCAACAATGACAGATCAAACACATGTGGAATTAGCGCCAGTGAGAGCTTTATATGTATCACACATGCACAAGTTAACTTAGCCTTTTATATATATAGAATAAACTTACTAAATTAGATCTACTTTATGATTTAGCTAAACTTTTTCCAGCCCATTGAAGCACCCCAACTTCTCTTTCAGGTAATTGTCAGTAACATAGCAGTAAAAATCAACATGAAGCAGATTATTATTATAGATCACACAGGGAGAACAAAGAATAAAATATTTAACTGCAGCAGTGTTTGACTATATTCTGTGCAGTAACAGAACTTCAAGTCATTTTCAAGGTCCACCATTTCTTACTTCTTTTCAATCGGGTCCAGTTTCCAAACTTTCTAAATCTCTGTTTTCTGGCTAATGAAAAGAAAATAGGATTCCACCGAGTCTCCTATCTATCTACTCCAGGACTTTTGTGAGGATCAAATGAGATGAGGCACAGGAAAACGCTTCACAGACATTTGATTAAAGTGTAAAATGTTTCCACCTGCCTATAAAGCAAATCATGTTCCTTGACTGAAGAAATTCTAAGGAGGCTAGTTTCTAGGGAGAGGAAGCCAGGCATTGCTACCGGACATCATTACCTGGTGCCCACAGCGACTATTTCCAGGGTGGGCTGGGCTGTGAGCTGCATTTTGCACCATGGGGTCTCAGCAGTGTTGACTGCAATTTGGTGGGCTGTCGCTCCAGGGTGGTGGCAGGGCTTGTGTCCCACTTGGAGGAAGCCAAATGTTACTTTAAAAGTACCAGGTCCATGGTGCCATTTAACTATAGTAAATTGCTAGTTGTGGAATAATTTCTCTGGTATTTTATACAATTTAAAGAAAACAGTTATAGGGATAGTCACAGGCCAGAGAAAGAGCTGCGGGTCACGTCAGCTCCTTCATTGAGCATCTGCCCCCTGGTGGTCAGTGCACATCATAGCAATCAGTTGGACGGACACTTAGCATATTAGCGATATATAGAGAGAGATACATAGATATATATAGATGAGATCATTAGATCAGACTATGTCTAAGGTTCCATCCAAATTGAACATCCTTGATTCTATAAAATCAGACTACTTTTAAATTTGACTAGAGAGAAAATATCGACATCTTGCCTTAGAGATATATGCTTAAACTTTATAATGTTTAAAGTAGTGGAATACTAATTGTCATAGCTGACATCTGGGGTAATTTTACTTAAAATTTTATTTTAAGTTTGATTGTAAAAGTCAAACTTCTACATAATCATTAAAAAGTGAGAATAGTCCTAGCATGTTGGGTTCAGTGGATAGAGGGTCGTCAGCCCACGGACTGAGGGGTTCTGGGTTTGATTCTGGTCAAGGGCACATACCTCACTTGCAGGCTCAATCCCTGGCTCTGGTCAGGGTGTGTGTGGGAGGCAACCAATGATGTGTCTCTCTCACACTGATGTTTCTCTCATTTTGTCTCTCCCCCTCCCTTCCCTCTCTCTAAAAATTAATGGAAAAACAGGTGAAGAATAACAACAACAACAAAAAGTGAGAATAAATTTTTCTACATGAGATAATCTAAGAGAGCCATGGAGTAAGAAGACAGAAAATATGTCATCATTTGTTCTTGTAGACACAATCCATAATATGGCTATAGAGCAAGTAAATAGTGCATCTGCCGAGGAAACAGCTTAAATCTGCTTTCTTTTGAACTGAGTATTTTGTTTGTTTCCCATTTTATACCTTTTATTGCCGAGTCAGCCAAATGTTGGCAAATATTATCTAGATCCCCCGTGTGGTAGGTATAGGGCTTATAAAATACATACTTTTATTATTTCAGTCTTTATTCAAGTGATAATATATCATTTCACATTTTAGTATAAGAATCTTACAACTCTATACTTCCATTACTCCCTTTTCTGTGTGTAAACTATTGTTATGTATTTTAATTCTATATATCTTATGAATCCTACAACACACTACTACTAGCATTTTTGCTTTAAACAATCAATTATCTTTTAGAGATATAACTATTAAAAATTATTTTTCTTTACTTACATTTTTATGTTTCTGGCGCTCTTCATATTTTGTTTAGATCAGGATTTCCATCTGGTATAATTTTTCTTCTGCTTGAAGGACTTCCTTTAATATTTCTAATTGTGCAGACCCAGTGATGGATTCTTTCACTTTTTATATGTATTTTTGAAAGATACTTTTACTGGGTGAAGAATTCTAAGTTGAGAATGTTTGTTTGTTTGCACCATGATCATCTAGCTTTCATTATTTGCAATGAGAAATCTCCTTACACTTATTTTTGTTCTTCCATACATAATGTTTCTTATTTCTCTGACTACTTTTAGGTGTTTTCTCTATATCACTGTTGTTAAGCAATCTGATTAAAACATGCATTGGAGTTGTTTTCTTCATGTTTGTCTTGCTTGGTATTCATTTAGCTTCCTGAATCTGCAGTTTATAATTTCACCAAATTTGGACATTTTTCAGCTATTATTTCTTCAATTTTTTTTTACCAATACCTTCTTTCACGGACTTTAATTACATGTATAAACAGGGTGCTTAAAGTTGTCCCAATGCTCACTGATGCTCTCTCTACTCGTTCTTTTCAGTCTTCTTTCTCTTTGTTTCATCTTGGATAGTTTCTATTGTGATGTCTTCAATTTTACTAATCTTTTTTCTGCAATTCATAACATGCCTTATTTCCACACAGTGTATTCTTTATCCTACATCTTGTAGCTCTCATTTTTATATGTTCAATTTTGGTCTTTTTTGTATCTTCCATGACTCTACTTAACTTATTATTTCACCCATTATTTTTGAACATACAGAATATAGTTATAATAATACTTTAATGTCTTCTTTTAATTTCTAAAATTTTATCTTTGGGGCCACTTTTGATTAACTGTTTTTAGTGAGTGCTACAAATTATTAATTTTACCTTGTTGAGTAATGATTATATTGTTTCCCATAAATATTTTGGGCTTCATTCTGTTTCTCTCTGGCTCTTTTTTTTCTGTTTTCTTTTTCTTTTTATGGAAAACTTAGCTGGGAAATTAATTACTCTGATTTCTTTCTTTTTTTTCTTTGAATCTTTATTGTTGAAAGTATTATATAGGTTCTCCTTTTTCCCCCATTAACCTCTTCCAGCCCTCTCCCATCCGCCCCTCACCCCCGGGCCCTCACCACCTCATTGCTGGGCTTCATTCAGAAATGCAGTTAAGTTACTTGGAAACAGATGAATTCTTTAAGATTGTGCTTTTAAACTTTGCTAAATAAAACCAAAGAAGCATTTAATCTAGGAATAATTTTACACTACAACTGATGCAAAAACCCTTCTTTGTACTCTACTTGAAGTCCTATGAATCCTACAACACACTACTACTACGAGACTTTCCACTCTGGCTAGTGGGACAGTTACTATTCCTATACCTTTGTGGAACTCACAAAAATGCACTTTTGGGGCATTTTTTCCTGTGACCTTGAGGCAGGCACTAATCAATACTCAGTTAAATGATTAAGAGGACATGCCTTCTGCAGCTCTCCGGAGCTCTCTCTCTCTGTGCAACTCTCTTCCCTTCCAGCACTCTGTCCTGAAAACTCTAGTCTCTTTGGCCTCACTAAGTTTTCAACTTTGATTTCTCAACTTAAGGAGACAGCTGATCTCTGCTTAGGTTACTTCTCTCTAGGACACAGACTGGAAACTTTACTTAGGTAGTAATCTGAGGCATTTTGAGGGGTCACCTCACTTATCTCCCTGCTCTCAGAAATCAATGTCTTTCATTGGCTGATGTTCAATATCTTAAGAACCAGTGAAATCTAGTTTTCATTACTTCATCTTGGCCAGAAGAAGAGCTGATCATGAATTTTGAAAATTTCTCTCCCCATAGAGTTTCTGTGTTCAAGTTTCCTATTGCTGTATTACAAATCAGTGCAAAAATTATTGGATTATTACAAGTAGTATTTATTTTTCTCATAAATCTGTAATTGGACAGAACTCTGTGAGGACAGCTCATCTTTGCTCCACCTGGCTTTAGTTGGATGGCTCAAGGGCTAGAAGATGGAATCATATGAATACTCACTCATTCACATGTCTGGCCATTGATACTGGCTATTGGCTAGGATCTCAGGTGGGGCTGTTATCAGAACCCATCATGTCATTTTTTCATGTGGAGATTTGGCTTCTTCTCAGCATAGTTACTAGGTTCTCAGGGGCAAGTATTTAAGGATAGAAAAGTCATATGAGAGCTACATCATCTTTTCTAACTTGACCTCAAAAATCACAGTCTAACTTATCACATTATGTTTTTCAGAAGCAAGTCAGTAAAACCAGCCCATATTTTGATAGAAGTATGAAAGAACTTCATAGTAAACATGTTTTTAAAATGCCAAACTTTGTTTTCTTTATATTGCTTTTTTCTGTGAATTTTGCCCTCTTTTTCACATCAGATATTTTCCTCTGTCATCTGTTTTACATTGATTGAATATTCATATTTATGATAAGGGCACTAAAAATCTGCAAGTGTGTAGGAGGGTTTGTCTGTCTGTTTTGATCTTTATTGTGTTTTGATTGGATTGTTTAAATGGAGAAATTTTTAAATATCTTTAGGTATTTCCTTTTAGGTTAATCATAATTCCTAGAAAAATATCTCCATTCTCAAACTTTAGACAAAAAAAATAAAAATATCTCCAATCTCATTGAAGGATGAAAGACAATATTCTGGGACATGAATGAAGAGAGCTGGAATGCCTCAGAACCCAGGATGCAAACACTATCTAAATCCCCGTTTTCTATCCAGTACCTCCATCCTCAACTGAACTTGAAGATGCATCTGTTTATCCTCTCTAGAGAATATAACTTTATTCTTTTTCCAGGGTGAAAGAATGGCCATTCATCAGGTGGCTCATCAGAGTGTGGGAGGCAATCTGGGGTCTGAATAGTTTGCAAACAGATTTTGAAACAATCCTCCTTATTCAATCTCCATTTCCCGTCCCTTCCAGAGGAATCTAGCACCACCAATCCCCGAGTCTTTGGAAAATTCCTCTCTGTAAATCAGGTGGATATCTGCTTTCCTCACTGCTGGCTTAGGATTCCTTTTTTTTTTTTTTTTTTTGTCTGTTAAGAATTTGTCACTCAATTCCACCTGCCTTCCTGCTTCCAAAATTTTATTTTTGTTTTCTTCTTTTCCAATCTTCCCTTCTTTATAGATTTAGCTTTTTAAAAAATTCCTTTATTGCTATTTGACGGGATTGAAGGAAGGAGCAAATATAAGCATATGCTTAACCCATAACGGGTGTCAAATTTACATTTTAAACTTTACCTTTAGGTTACTCAATGCCAACATTTTCCAGGTTCAGCTATCCTCTTAGCAACATTTAACTCCCTAATTAGTCATTCTATGCCCCCTTACAATCTCTCTAGTGCTCATTTAGCAAATCTTCAATTTCTTTGCTATCTATTTATAGAAATTCTCCCTAGGGACTGCTAACCATTTTCATGCCTTTCCCGGATGATTTGGTCCAGTTGTTTAAAAAAACCCTTCTATGTTACATTAAAATCTGCATCTTCAATGTTCTCTCTAGTCATTCATACTTTCAGTATGGTCCTTAAAATTTCTATCCCTGCCTGGAATCTGGAATATATATAGTTTTCCAGCTTTATTGTTTTCTAAAAACAAACATTAAATATTTAGCACAGTGATCACATTTATAAACATGATATAATTTATCTATAGATAAATAAAGGTAAAATAAAATTCAAATCTTATCGAATGGATCTTAAGGGCATTATGCTCAGTCAAATAAACCAGAGGAAAACAAACACTGCATGGTATCGCTTATATGTGAAATCTTTTTTTTTTAAGTCAAACTCATAGAAACAGAGAGCATAATAGTTGCCAGGGGCTGGGAGGTGGGGAAATAGGGACAGGATGTAGAAGGGCACAAACTTTCAGCTATTGATGAATAAGGTCTAAGGCTCTAATGTATAACATAGTGACTGTATTTAATAACACCATACTGTGTAACTGACATTTGCTAAGAGTGTAGAACTTAAATGTTTTCATCAAAAAATATGTAAATATTTGAAGTGATGGATGTGTTAATTAACTAAGTGGGAGGAATCCCTTCATAATGTATACATATAGCAAATAATCACAATGTGAACTTTAAATATCTCACCATTTCATTTGTCGATTATACCTCAGTAAAACTAGGAAAGAATTCGTGTGGAAGGAATGACAAGAGTGAGGGAAGAACACAGTCTCAATGTGGTGTTTTCTTCTGGAGACCAATTGCCCCAGGAGCAGGGGACACTTTGTGGATGTAAAAAATATATATATATATTTTAACAGTGCTGTCTTCTAAATGAGAGGAAACTCTAGATGCCAGACAGACTCCTGACAGCAGAAGTCACCAACACTATGTTAGCTGGCTCAGAAAAGCCCTGGAAGATGGCCTGCAGGGATGTCAGGCACAGCCGAGAAAGAAGCTTGAGAGTGCACACTCCCAGCTCTGAGAGGACTTGCCCATGTGAACTCAGACCATGGTCCTCCTCAGGGTCCTCCTGGGTAAAGCAGAAGGAACAACACTGACCCAACCACACGGATTACGGAAGTACAATCACAGCCCCGCTAAGAAGGTGCTGAAAACTAAAATGCTTCCTTCCTTTAGGAAAATGAACCTTTCCTCATCTCCTCTATGCCCTCAAATTGTGATCACTGGGTCCCTGATTTGTACAAGTAAGAGAAACAGTTTTGGACAACAAACTGTCTTGGCCCTGAGAATGCTTTCTTGTGCACTCAAGGACGGTTTATTATGGGTCTGTTTAGTGTCACAGTAAAGGGAGGGAAAGCATAAAATGCTGATCCAAGAAGCCATCTTGCTCTGAGGAGTGATGGAGTGCATTTTTTTGTGCTGAGGCACTCTTATGGGTTAGATTTCTTTGCAGAACAAACTCAAGTAGGCAGGTACAGGAATAGAACAGTTCACTGAGAGATTATTAGTGAAACCAGAGGCTTATCTGGCCATGTGTCTTGGGGGAGATGCGCAGAAAGGGAGAGTTAATACACTCCAAGGAGAAGAAAGGAATAGCGCCTTATCCCTAATTTGATATATCACACAGATGGTGGGTGGGAAAGTTCTTTTAAGTCCTCTTGGCCTGGGCAGTAAATTATTCCTCAAGTCTCTGTTTTGTAGTGGTCAGTGAGCTGTGACTCATACAGTGACTCACAGCACCATCATCAATGTATATTTTGGGGTTGCTAACTGGGTTCTGAGTTCATGCTGATAAGGAAAGCTAGCTTTTGTTGTGACTGAGCCTTTTTCCATGTTACGTGTTTTCTGTGTTTTCTTAGCTGCCACAGTCATCCTGATGGTGTCATACCACTCAGAACAACCGAAATGTGAAAACTTTTTGAAACCAGGCAGACCAGAACATTATGCATTGGGGAGATTTTAAAACACACACCCATGTGTCGGGACTATTAACTATGTATTTGTACGGTACACTCTACTCCTCTGATTCTACAGTAATGCATTGTTAAGCTTCAAATAATTCCTAGAAAGTACCAGTACAAGGGCCTTCTTGGGCCATACCTTTCTCAATCCAGGTTAATTCCACTGATGATTTCTCTATAAGAAGCTGTTTGAACTTGACAACTTGTCTGTTTATAAGAGGTTCACAAAATATGCTGGCACTAGCAAGAAGTAGACTATTGGAAATATACAGTCCCAATTAAGTACATTCATTCAACAAACATTTACCCAGTACCTATTATGTCCTGGGCACTGTTCTAAGTACCAAGGACCTAGCAATGTCAAATGAGTTTCTCCTCTCATGAAACTTACATTGTAGTGTAGGAAGATGGACAATAAACACAAATAAGTAAAATATATAGAAAGTGTAAACATCTATGGGAAAATAGAGTAGGAGATGAGATGGAAGTGCTGGTATATTGGTGGAGAATGAAATTTTCAATAGTAAGTTTGGGCTTGGCTTCACTGCAAAGGTGACATTTAGCAAAGACTTGAAGGAGGTGAAAAAGAGAGCCGTAAGGATATCTTAGAAAGAGTGATCCAGGTAGAAGAAAGAGCCACTGCAAAGCCCAGGGTGTAAGCCCAGGAGTACACAATGGCCAATGGCCGGAACAGAGGAAATCAGTGGAGAGTGGAAGATGAGGGCAGAGGTATACAGGGAGCCAAAACATATAGGGTCCCTTAGGGGCTTTAGAAAATACTTTACTTTTACTTCAAATGGCAGGAGAAGCCCTTGGAGGATTTTGAGTAGAGAAATAGCAAGATCTGACTTACATCTTACCATAAAAATCAATCTCTTTGTCGTATTGAAGAATAAAATAAAGGAGATGGCAAATTTGAGTTACTAAAACCATTCAGGAGACTACTTCAATAATCCAGAATATAAATTATGTTTGCTTGGACCAGAGTAGAACAGGAAGGTATAAGAGGTGGTTGGATTCTAGATACATTTTGAAAGTAGATCTAAAAGATCTCCAGATGGATTGGAAGTAGAGTATCAGAAAAAGAGAATTATGGATGGCTCCAAGGCTGAGAGACCCACTTACAGTAGACATTATTTGGGGGTTTTAATATGATATATAAAGATCTATGCACTTTATGCCCATTTTCATGGTGTGTCTATATCCTCTTCTCCTATTTGCTCCCTAACTTCTATTACTAGTATTCTATCAGGCCTCTGATCAATGAGCCAAGCCACTCACCACTACCCAGAAACCTTGTATATTTCTACTACAGGCCATTTTGCCCTACTAGATTACACTCATGTGAAGTTGATCTGAGCCCACATACACTTTGATGCTGCAGCATAGTTAAGAACAAGAAAAGGCCAAGGGCACCTGAGACAGATTAAATTGAGAGAATATGAAGGAACTCAGGAGATATGTCTCAGATATTAGGGGTGTGGGTTAAATTTGTCATATAGCACATACAGTATAGGCTATTGAGACAGTATTGCATCAGAACTGAATGAGCAATGGGTATCTGCCAAAGATCTTGCACGTGTAGATGAATGCAGTAACTGTTGAAACTTTGGGTTGCCTCACATTCAGAAGACAAGTACTCTTGCTTATGAGATAGTTAAATTCTATTTAGCATGAACATGTTTTTGAGGGACAATGTGAGTTTGGGCTAGCATGTAAGTAAATGTTAGATAGCCAAAGGGGTGGACTATGGTGGTTATTTGCCAAGTATTTATTGTTTTGGCTGCCCAGCATCTGTATCCCTTAGTAACAATGGAGAATTTGCTATTGTGTGATATTGGTGGGAGGCAAGTCCTTGTTCACCTTAATGGAAAACGAAAGTTCCAGATAATTTTTTCTCCCTGACTTCATTGAGGCCATGAGCGTCTAGCTCAACTAATTAGATGTTCTTGCCTAGGAATTTAAATCTGAAGAAAGACCTACAAATAAGTAATTTATTCATTGGTGTTGCTGCCACTGGATACTGGATACTGATATAGATGGCAGTATCCAGTGTCCAGTGGCAGCAACATCAATGACAATATTTCTTCTCTGAGAATGGCACCAACAACACCATAACTGTGCTACCCCTCAAATGTGGCATGACTTGAATGTAGTTCTGGCTACCTACACTTCTATAGCTCCTGTTTATTTCTCATATCTGGTTCCTCAGCCCTCCTGTTGAGCATTCCTGAGAATTACTGGTATTCTTCCTCAAAAATTAAGCAGTTAAAGTAGTAACAGAAAGAAAGATGGTGACTTGAATGCATTCATGCTTCCATCCCTTCTCAACTCCAATCCAACTGACAACTGCCTTTGCTATTTTTCAATGTTATTTCTTTACTAATTAATATACTTAAGACTATAAAATGTCCTTTGACTTTAGCTTTATCTACTAGTATATAATCTAAGTTCTGATAAGAAGCATTCTCTTTTATATTATGTTTTTGGTTTAATTAGAAGAGTATATCTTAAATTCTAGGAAGTTAAGTTTTTGTCATATGTTTGTTATTCATTTTTTTTCCAGAGGTTTTAAAGTAAATTTGAACCTAGAATCTTATACCCAAACTAGCATCAAAGTGGAGGTGCAAAATTAAAAGTTTATAGAACTACAAATACTCAATGAACTTATCATACACATTCTCTGAAAGAATTAATTACAAATTCCATAAAAATGAAAAATTTTTTAAATGCAAGGTTTAAATTAAAATGTGAAGAACAAATGAAGCAGTATATTTTACAAGTATCTAAATAATTATTAATATCTCAAATTTGTACATAAATAATAATTGGAACAAGAACTTTAGTAACTAAAACTTCTGGATAATTTCAACATGAAAGTTTACAGGGAGACTGGAAAAAGGAGAAGAGAAAGAAAAGCATGATAAATTTTTTTTCTTGATGCAACAGGAGCTGATATATTTACACTGATTAATTCAAGATACTTAGATAAGATGAATTTAAATATGTGCTTTAAATTTAAGCGAAACTATTAGAAAATTAAGAAAAGGATATTGAACTTCCAAACCACTGGAGGAAAGGAAATGGAATAAAGAAAATCAACATATTGAAAAACAGGAAAGTAATTTTAAAAAAGCAGAAAGAGGAAAAAATGCAAGAGGAAAAGAAGGGAGAGAGGAGCATGAGAAAAATTAGGAGAAAGGCATAGCAAATGAAACTATAAAACAAGATGTCAGGAACACATCCAAATGTATCATTAATCATAAGAAATGCAGCTGTGTTAAATTTTTCAATCAGATTGCAGGAAGATAAAATTCAATTGCATGTCATGTACATGTGTTACACATAAAACAAAATAAATTTTGAATTATTTTCAAGATTTGAATTTTTAATTTTAAATCAAAAATCAGAAAAATTGAAACAAAGATAAAATATAGCATGCTAATGTTAACAAAGAGAAAACAGATATAAAATATTAGCATTATACAATAGGAAATTTAAAGCAGAGTATTAAATGTGAAAAGAAGAATATTTCATAGAGATTATAGTCTTACTCCAACAAGAAGATGTAAAAGTCTGAACCTTTTAAAACCTAAATGCATAGCTATTAAATATGTATATGTTTATTTATATATCTAGAGCCCAATGCATGAAGATTTGTGCAAGAATGGGCCTTCCTTCCCCTGGCTGCCGGCACCGCCTTCGCGCTGGCTGGAGCTGCCTTTCCGTCTTCCCATGTTGTCTAGAGGCACAGAGCGGCTGGGGCAGAGTGGAACACCTGTGTCCCGCCCTGCCTCTGGCCGCTCGGTGTCTGCATATTCAAATTAACCCGCCATCTTTGTGAGGTTAATTTGAATATTCACTCCTGATTGGCTGGGGGGTATTATGAAGGTACTGTAAATTTGCATGTTTCTCTTTTATTAGTGTAGATATATACAGTACCAATTAGTAGTTACAGAGTAGTCCTGAGGATGTAAAGTACAGCATAGGGAATATAGTCAATAATCTAAACTAATAAAAGCGAAATAGTAAAATTAACTGTTTCTCCGAGACAGGGTAAGCCACGCCCACCAGCCAATCAGAGCGGCTGTATGCAAATTAGCCCAGCCAAGATGGTGGCAGGATACCCGGAGGCTTGCCTCCCGGTGTCCACTGCCGCCATCTGTTGCCTTCCTGCAGGCCACATGGGTGGGGAGGCCGGAGGAGCGACCGCCCACAGCCCCACACTTCCAGGCAGAAAGCAGCCTGGAAGTAGGTCTGTGATCGCGGGGGCTCGGGCACACACACACCTCCGTGAGTGCCTGAGCCTCCGTGATCGATTTCAGGCCGCAGGGCAACCCAGGCCCCCAGGCTGCCCTGCAGCTGGAAGTAGATCCGTGATCGCGGGGGCTCGGGCACAGAGGCGTGTGTGCCCGTGCTCCCGCGATCGATTTCAGGCGGCAGGGCAGCCAGGGCCTGGCAGAGCAAGCCAGCCCAGGCCCCCAGGCTGTCCTGCAGCCTGGAAGTAGATCTGTGATGGGGTGGGGGCACAGGCTGCCCTCCCACCCCATGGATTCCAGGCAGCTGGGCGGCCTGGGGGGTGGGGGGGGGCTGAAGATCCGAGCCAGCTCTGCCCCTGAGTCTGAGGCCTGGAAATCGGTGCGGGGCACACAGCACACAGGGAGGTGTGCCCTCCGTGTGTGCTGTGTGCCCCAATGGATTCCAGGGTCCCAAACTGTGAGAGAGCACAGGCAGGGATTAAGTACCCCCCCCAACCCCTGCCGAGTGCACAAATTTTTGTGCACCGGGACCCTAGTATTATAATAACTGTGTATGATGCCAGGAGGGTCCTTGAAATTTTGGGAGATCGCTTTAAAAAGTATATGATTATCTAACCAACATGTTGTATACCTGAAACCAATACAAAATAATATTGAATGTAAATTATAGTTAAAAAAACAAATTTTTAAAGTTTAAACAATTAAAATATATAAAGGATCTCAAGCTTCAGCAAGCATAAAAATTACCTAGAAAACTTGTTCAAAGTGCCGATTCACAGGTTCTATCTCCATCTCCCTATCACCATTCTACTCTTCCTTATCATTGTTACCGGAATTACAGCAACGGTTCAAAGTTGCCATTAAAATTTTAAACCTGAGAAATTAAGTAAAATTTGGAAAGGAAACAGTGACAGGTTCAAGGTCATGCAGATAGATAATGGCAGATCTGAAATTAAGACCTAAGAGTTGGGAGACTTTATTGCAAAAAAAAACAGCATTTATTCCAATATTGATCAAGATTAATTTTCTAGACTTTATATTTTGCTCACAACATCAGTTTCTGCACAGAAGCTCTGTCTGGCCAAGGATGACCAAGTGTGGGATGGCCATGAATCAGAAACCAGACAGAGCTATCTGAGTGAGTCAGGAACCATGGAAGATCCCACCAAAAAAAAAGAAAAAAAAAAAAAAAGGAAAGAAGGCAGAGGCAAATTTATTGCACCTGGTAAATAACACAGCCCAGACTCAAATCCTGGAAGAATGTTGTACCGGCAAAGGCTTGGGCAGAATTTCTCATAGTCAGGTGGTCAAAGACAAAGAAATGCAGGCAAGAGGAACAGATAAAGTTACAGGGGGGGAAAAAAGAGGGTTATGGACGGGGCCAGGTGAAAGGTGAAAAGTGTGGTGCTGTAGAAAACCATGGAAAGTGAACTACTAGGAATGGCATAGAAGGAAGGACATAGTCCTAGCAGCATGGCAGCACCCAAATCCTTTAAATAGCAGGATAACAGACAGGAAACCAAGCCCAGAATTTAGGCATGAACAGTGGGAAGGAAAACCATCTACACCCACACAGCTTACTGATCACATTAACATGGCTCTGTCACTCCACTGTCTTCATCAAAATGACATTACTATTCCAGGAACCTCTTACTCAGAAAGATAAACATTCAAACAACTATATTATTTAAGTGAACGTCAATTTGTGCATCTCTACAATAGGTAGTATCAGATGATAATTTACTTCATAAAATTATTTCAATTCCCTCATCTCTAAACCTGTATCTTACTATGTCCATCAATCCTAAACTATTATGTCAAGATTTTTATCTAATCCTAAGCAAGCCCTCCTGTTATAAGACCCTCCTTAAACCACATTCCAAATACTACTCATAAATATTCCAACTTGGCCTTTCCACCCTCTGAAATACTAATAAAATTTTGTGAAGGTAGTGTTGTTCTTATTCGATAAGGAAAAACCCTCACCTTTTTTTTTTAATTTTTATTGACTTCAGAGAGGAAGGGAGAGGGATAGAGTGATAGGAACATCAATGATGAGAGAGAATCATTGATTGGCTGCCTCTGGCACACCCCACACTGAGGATCGAGCCCACAACCCCGGCATGCGCCCTGACCAGGAATTGAACCATGACCTCCTGGTTCATAGGTCAACACTCAACCACTGAGTCATGTCTGCATGGCATTAGCCTCACCTTTATTTTATTTACAAGTTATCATGATGACATTTTCAGCACTCTGGCACTTGACAGTATTGGAGATCCATCAAAATCCAAGCAAGCCCTTCTCACTGTCATGGCCTAAGATTCATCTTAATCCATTTTCCCCAAAATTTTCATAAAACTTTCTTAAAAGAAAATTTAGAGAAGACCAAAATTGATTATAGAAAGTTTTTTTGACACTCTTGTCCTACCAGGTGAAAACCCTAACTGGCAAGGACATAGATTTACCAGGTAGGCCTTCAGAGTCATAAGTAAAATGGTCAATCAGGGCTTCTTTGTAGTACTAAACCCCAACTCTATTTTGTTAGGTGCCTCTGAGACTACATTTCATACAGTCGTAGATATGTGCTCTGCTTTCTTTAGTGTGCTTTTAGGTCAAAATAGTCAATAGTTGTTTGCCTTCTCTAAGGAAAATATACCTGAACTGTTATGCCCCGGGGATTTACTGTGGCATCCAAGTCAGAAATTTAGGCATGAATAGTGGAAAGGAAAACCATTTACACTCACACAGCTTAACCTCCAATCCCCAACCAACATTGCAAGGGCCTTTGTTATGTTCTAAAATGAGGTAAACTCTGAGACTGACTCCATCTAGCTCCTTACTGTCTTATCTCAGCAAAAGTTTATTTCCCAAGAGAAGGTAAACTGTTGTTGAATTAATTTCATTATGTAGGACAGCAATTAACAAATTACAACCACTAACTAAATATGGCCTGCTGCCCACTATTGTAAATAAAATGTTATTGAAATATAGTCAATAGTATATTTATTTATATATTGTTGTGATTACTTTAACACTACAAATGAGTTCAATAGTTATGACTGTATGCCCCATAAAGTATAAAGTATTTACTATCTGGTCCTTTATGTAGAAAGTAAAAAAGTTATGCCCTGATCTAGGATATGATTTTCCCCAAGGAAGTGAGTCCTTTCCTCTTAACTAACTACAGGCCATCAAAACTTCACTGGACCAGAGAAAATTAAGAGGATTCTTTAGGCCCTGCCTGCGTGGCTTGTCGCTGAGAGTTGACCTATGAACCAGGAGGTCACAGTTCAGTTCTCAGTCAGGGCACATGCCTCAGCTGAGGGCTCAATCTCCAGTAGGGTGCGTGCAGGAGGTAGCCAATCAATGATTCTCTCTCATCACTGATGTTTCTATCTCTATCTCCCTCTCTATCTCCCTCTCCCTCCTTTTTTTTAAGGAGGATTCTTCAGTCTCACTAACCCAAGAGCAGTGGATTCTCAACAGCTTTTCTAATTGCCACTCCACTATATGACAACCAATTTTCAGTAATCAAACCACTTCCTTGGGGATATAAACATGAACAGATCTAATTAAGGTCCGCTTCTCAACAGCCTTTCACTCTGGGAAAACCTAATTATTATAAACCTTTCTGTCTATTTGTACATTAGAGATCTTGACAGGCTCTTGACATTTGGACTGAAACTTAACGAAAATTATGAGAGACTAATAGCTTACTAACCTCTCCTTCTTGACCCAGTGGCAAAAGCCTTCCCATCTTCTCTATAATAGCAGCAGCTAAACCAGTGGAGATGTCTGCCAACTTGGTTTTAGGGTCTCTTTTAAATTTGATGTTCCTCATGTTGCATAGTTTTTGCTTCTTGCTTCTTAGCAAGTAGGCTTACTTTATATAAAATCCTATTTCTCCTTTACATAATGCCAGATAGCAGTGCTCACTAAGATCCTAGCCCTAATTTTAACCTGAAAGACTAAATCTTGTGAAGGGGAGGAGGGAGGTTTCAAACAGACTTTTATAAAATGTCCGTCACTGGATCCAGAGTCAGAAAAAGGTACCTGGAGAAATTCAGGTATAAACTTCACAAGGATGAATGCTGCTTAAAGCATTGGAGAAAGTATTTAAGAATGGCTGCTTAAAGTATTGGAGAATCTCAAATGAAAACTTGCAAGAGCTTTGCATGAAATTACCCACTATTACAAGAACAAGTTAGCCACTAAACTCACTAATGGGGAAACGTTACTAAAATGTCTGAGGGTGTCTCTAGTGCATGTTTCATCTGTTACTAGGATAATTGTGGTAAAACTGTAAAACTGGAACAAGGACAAAAGCCCTATCTTCAGGTTCTTTTCAATATCTTCAAAGGGGTTTCACACATCTGCTCCTGCATTGTGCTTTGCTTTACTGTGCTTCACAGGTGCTGTATTTTTACAAATTGAAGGCAAAACACTCTCATCAACAAAAATATTACAATTCACATTTTTGGTGATACTTTATTATGGTGGAACTAAACCTGCAACATCTCTGAGGAATGTATGTGTAAATTGTGATTACTTTCCCTAGTCTATTCATCATGGATTCACTTGATCTTTTGGCTTTGCTCTCCTGTCCTTTTATTTCTCACTTAATGGCCCAGTGCACGAAATCTGTGCACATTGAAAGGAAATTAATTAGAGGAAATATTTTAATATTGCTGTTTGCCCTTTCTCTATAATAGAAGTGTCAGAGATGAAAGAAAATTCGTAAAATGTATATGAAAATCCTCCTGTCAGAATTCAGGGCACACTGTAGGACCCAGAGTCAAGTCCCTGCCCACCCATGTGCACCTCAAAATTATGCAAGACCCAGACGTGGCCAGCCCCACCCCCATCAAGCCCCACTGGATAGGGGGCCCAGCCTCAGGTCCCCCATCAAACCCTGCTGGGTGAGGAAGCACAGCCTGATGTCCCCAAGCCCAGCATTGGGGTGGGGCTACAGCCTGAGGTCCCCCTTTAAGCCCTGCCAGGCGGGGGCATGGCCTCAGGTCCCCCCTTAAGCCCCACTGGACTGGGGCATGGCCTCAGGTACCCCAGCCCAGTGTCAGGGCAGGGAGTGTGACCTGAGGTCCCTTGTCAAGCCCCACTGGGTAGAGGTCGCAGCCCTGCTCCAGTCCAGTGCCACACAGCCTTAAGTCCCTGCTTATCACTATTACAGCTCATTACAGGAACCCTGACTCCACTGTGGTGCAGTCATCTTGTGACAGTGTGATGGAGAGAGGGTCAATTTACATATTACTTCTTTATTATATCGGATTCTTGTTATTTCCCCCTCTCTTTTCTCATTTGCCATATATTCTTCACCTTTTGTTACAGAAACATGTCTTCAGGAAAACCAGTCATTAGGATGAAAAATTTTTGAAAATAAAAATTTAATATTAAAATAAGAATTTGTTAAAAGAATTAGCATGAATATGTTATTTGCTCTATGACTTCAATCTAGTCATGTATCCCATAACAACTTTTCAGTCAATGATGGACCGCATAACAGTGGTCCCATAAAATTATAATGGAGCTGAAAAATTCTTATTGCCTAGTGACTTCATAGCACAATGTGTTACACATCTGTGGCGATTCTGGTGTAAATAAACCTACTGTATTGCCAGTCACATAAAAGTATAGCACATACAATTATAATACTTGATAATAATAGGTGACTGGTTTTATCACTATTTTAGAATATAATCTTTCTACTTATTTAAAAAAAAGTGTACTGTAAAACAGTATCCATGTTACACCAGCAGCAGCCTTATACCTCTCAAGTTTACCGAGTCTCTTGATTGCATCACTTTCTCTTGTGCTTGATTTAGTCTCGTATGTTTTATAAATTTAGTGTATCCTAAAGTTACAGTGTTTATAAAGTCTACAGCAGTACACAGTAATATCATAGGCCTCCACATCCACTGCCCACTCACTCACTGGCTCACCCAGAGCAACTTCCTTCAAGCTTCATTCATGAGGACTACCCTTTATAGGTGTATCATTTTTTACCTTTTATACCATATTTCACTGTACTTTTTCTGTGTTTACATATACTTAGGTACATAAATACATGTGTACATAGCATTGCATTACAGTTGCCTACAGTATTCATTATAGTAGCATGCTGTATGATTTTGTAGCCGAGGAGCAATAGTCTACACCCTTTGGCCTAGGTGTATAGTAGGCTATACCATCTAGGTTTGTGTGAGTCACTCTATGATATTCACACCATGACAAAATTGCCTAACATTGCATTTCTCAGATCATAAGTGGCACATGAATGTATATGTAAAAGTGGGTAAAGAGATCAACATCATCTCCAGGTGCTTCACGTTCTCCAGCCAACTTCAATTATGGAGAGGCTAATTATCCAGCTTTCTTGCTTTGACCCTCAAGGGAAAACTGTTCTAATGTAGGAGAAAGAACACTGGCCAAACTTGGTAAGTCCTGGCTCTTTCAGTTATTAGCTTTGTGCCCTTGGGCAAGCCACTGAACCACTCTGAAGCTGTGCTGTTGCAAAGGGCCCACAAGATAATGGCTGTTTAAGTCCCTGATGCACAAAGAGTAGGGGCTACTGTACTGTAAAAACAATGTAATAAATAGTTATAGATTGGTGTTGGCTTCCTCATTATGAAAAGTGGAGACTGAGAAAGCATAAAACGGGGCTGGCAGAGACTGTGAAGTTTTAAAAAGTGCTTTGTAAACTATAAAACAAATTACAAATTTAAACTGGGTTTTCATTCTTTCTATTCTATGTATCTTAAGATTTTTATTGTTTATTAGCAGCTTCAAAGAAAGGGAACTTCAAATCAAGCAGTATTTCTTGATTTGAAGTTCACTTGATTTGAAGAGGGGGTTAATGAGATTTGAAATATCTAAGAAATTGGTCCTCCCGTGACATACATCACTACACCATTTTCACTAAAAATGGATATTGCCTTCCATTTCCTTTTCTTCCCAGAAAGATGTCATGGAAACAGGGAGGCTTTGGGTGCAGGCAAACCTAAATTTAATTCCTGACTCTACCTTAAACCCCAGAAATTAATGTCTACTTTATAGAAAAAATATATAAAATAATTTTTGCAAAGTGCGTAGTAGCCAAAATATTGACTTCTTTTTATCCTGAGGACTTACAACTTAAAGCAACTTCAGTGTGCCCATTGTTCCTCAATTCTTGATACACACACAACTCCAGTTTTAATTATATCTTACAGTCCTACCTTCAAATTCTGACTCTTTCACTAAATAGCAAATGATTTAACTTCAGTTTTTTTCTAAAGATAATCATTATTATCTTAGTTAACAGAGCTATAATAATAGTAATAACATTTCAGATACATTCTAATTCTCACTTTAACGAACATTTAGATGGGTCAGTAGCAAAGCCATTGGGTAGTTTGCTATTTTCCCCTTCTTAGGTTTCCTTGGCTGTGTTTCTCTTCCTCCCTTCCCAGGGCAGGTCTGTTTCAATTCAGCTGCTGGCTGGAACACCTGGCAGAGTGCCCACCCTTGACGTTTTCTGTTTTGGAGCCAATAGGGTGGGGAAGTGGGGGGTTTGATCATCTTCACCACAAGACATTGGAATCTGTTGAGTTAAACATTGCTCTCTTGTTGCCATGCCCTCCTTTCCTTTCTCCCTCTCTGTGAATGAACCTGGAAAGATTGAACCTGAAGTCTATCTTGAGCAGCTATAAAACCTTTATGGTACGTGGGATGCTCCTCAAGGAGTGGGGCATTAGCCTCCCTGTTCATTCCTGGAGTAAACACAGTGCGTCAGCGTATTCCCTAACTTGGGGTCAATGTCTGACAGAGCGGTGCTCTCGGTGCCTGGCACCTGCTGGTGTGGAGAGGTCTTCTGGCAGCAATACAGCGCAATCAGCTTTAATGACCACACTAAGTACAGAGCTCACTGCTCCGATGCCTTTTAATTCACTGAGTAATATTTATCCTGTGATAACAACATCTCCAAGACTACCCTTCTGCTCAACCCTCTAAACGTACAGACTTCTGTATTTATTTCTAAGGCTATATGATGTTATATAATTAAATGTATATGGCAGAATATATTATATAATACCTTTTCATCCAACATTAAATTCACACTGCTTTTTCTAAGTTATCTCTGTGAGGGAAAAAAACAAAGTAAAACATTTATTTCTTGGAGTTTCATGCCGATTTTTTAAAATGTTTTTATTGATGTTAGAGAGAGGGAGGAAGGGAGAGGGATAGAAAAAGAGAAATATCAATGAGAGAGAAGCATGGATCAGCTGCCTCCTACACATCCCCTACTGGGGATTGAGCCCACAGCCCGGGCATGTGCCCTGATCAGGAATTGAACCACCAACCTTTTGATGCATTGGATGATGTTCAACCAACTGGGCCATGGCCATGGGCCAGGATGATTCTTGATGCAGACTTTGGAGTTGCCCTGCTGTTCTATTTGGTGTTGTCTAGAAAATTCCACCTCTCTGACGGCAACAGTCTCTAGACCTTCAATCTATGAATTATTAAAAGTGTCATCTTTGAAGGATTATGGCACCACTTATTAACTGCTTACCTGAAACTTTTCCGTTTGTGATACCAGCTCTATACCCCTTCGGGTTCTATGAGAGGGACAAGGGAGAACATAATTCATTTTACCGGAAGTCACCATTATTTTTTCTTCTCTCTATGCAGTCATATTTTATTCCTAATAAGAGCTTTTCCTTCAATCAGTTCTTCAAATACTTCTCTGTCCATATAGTCCTCCAAGCTCTCATCTATATGGCACATTCTTGTACTTTCATGGGTTTCATTGAAGAATCAACTATTAGACATATCCTGGGCAGAATAACTGTCTGTTGCTTACAAGTATCAGGACACCAAAAAGTGGTGACATCCAACAACCAGCTAGCCATGGTTGGTATGTTACAATGACATAGCCTCAGTGCTAGCTCTATTTTACCAACAAATAAAATTGTAAAGTCCAGTCTCCTATTTGTGGTCACCTCATTTATTCCAGAAGCAGTGCCATAATCTACACTAAAATGAGGATAAAAAAAGAGAATCTCAGAAATATCTCAAAACCATAGGAGTAGAAGGAAGTAGAAACACACACTTGATGACACTCAACATTTTATATCAACAAACAACATTTTTTAAAGTTCAGTTTCCAATTACAATTCAGAGTTTCGATTTGGTTACGGGTTTTTTTGAGATGAAAGATAACTTAGCTGGGTACCAATTTAACCATCAAATATGAATAAACCAAACCAGAACCTATGCATATATTTCCTCTGAGGTGTGACATCATTGTACATTTTAACCTGAGTCAGATTCTATAGTTTTATATTTCCATTGTAAGTAACAACTCTGAAATGAGAGAGAAAGTTATCTTTTTTGTATTTTTTGTTTTGAATATATTCTACTTTATAGAATTGGTTTTTTTCTAAAAACATAATTATGATGTAGAGTTAATAATATGTTGAAAAGTATAAATAAGAAAATAAAAGCTACCTATAGTACCACCAGCCAAGTGGAACTGATAACATTTTGTTGTCTTTTTCTATTTGTAACTAAAGTTGTTGCTTTTTTTAATTTGGAGATACTCTTCATAACTTTGGGAAACATGCTTTTTTTCATTTAACAATAAGCTAAAAATATCTACGTTGATAGTCAGTTACATTAATACTCGAGGCCTGTGCACAAAATTCATGCACAGATAGGGTCCCTAGGCCTGGGCAGTGATCAGGGCCGATCTTTGCAGTGACCGGCAGGACAATCCAGGTGCCCCCCGCATACACCCACCCTGGTGGGCCTGGTGCCACCCGCTCACTGACCCTGCCACCCACCACTGGTCACCTCCCTCACAGGCTGACCAGTTGGGGCGATCAGGGGTGCCCACCGCTGGCATCTGCCTTGCATGGCCTGGGGCCTGTGGGCTGGGGGCAGCTCCTGTGTTGAGTGTCTGCCCCCTGGTGGTCAGTGTGCATCATAGTGACCAGTCGTTCTATAGGTCACTCCACCATTTGGACAATTTGCATGTTGGGCTTTTATTGTATAGGATAGCACCTTTTTACTTTCTGTTTCTCTGACATGCTATTTATATGCCTCCAAAGGCTACAAGCATCCATAGTCTCAGGATTTTATGTAATGTATTAATCTAGTAAGTTCCAAACCTCCAAGGACAAAGTTCCCAATCTGAGAACAAAATGAACTTCTACATACTTCCACTACCAAATCCACCAGTTTATCTACAGTTGTACACATGTATTCTGCCTTCTTGCTATCCAAGTCCAATCTCTTCACTTGTGCTCTGGATCCCATCCCCTTAGGACTTCCTCTTTAAAAAAAAAAATAATAATAATATTGATTTTTAGAGAGAGAGGAAGGGGGAGAGAGAGAGAAACATCAGTGTGAGAGCATAACATCGATCAGCTGTCTCCTGCATGTCTCCTACTTGGGATCAGCTCAAAACCCAGGCATGTGCTCGTAACCAGGAATCAAATCAGCAACCTGTTGGTACATGGGACAATGCCCAACCAACTGAACCACACTGGCAGGGCCCTCAGGACTTCTTGAGAACTTCACTCTTACAATTGTCACCTTTCTCCTACATCGTCAGTCTTTCTCCCTCTTACCATCACCTTCAAAAGTGTTGTAATATCTCTCATTTAAAAAAAACTCTCCCTTGACCCTTCCACCTTTCACCACATTTCTTAAAAAACAAACAAACACACATTTCTTTAAAAAAAAAGATTTTAAATGATCTCAGAGAGAAAGGGAGAGAGAGATAGAAAAATCAATGATGAGAGAGAATCATTGATCAGCTGCCTCTTGCACACCATCCAATGGGGATGGAGCCCACAACCCGGGTATGTGCCCTGAGCAGGAATCAAACTGTGACCTCCTGGTTCATAGGTTGATGCTCAAATCACTGAGCAACACCAGCCGGACTCTTCTCATTTCTTTGTACTTTTATTCACTGTTTCAAATTCCACTCCTCCATTCTCTCTAAAACAATCGAATTGGGTTTCACTCCAACCACATCAGAATGCTCCTGTTGAGGTCACCAGTGACCTCCATGTTATCTTATCCAGTGATCCCTTCTCATTTCTTAACTTAATCTCTACCAGTAACCAGCTGTGGCTCTAAGTTGGTTTTCCCAAACATGACGTGATAAAGTTGTAGTAAATGACCTCTAAGGTCCCTGAAAGATTCAACTAAATTGACATTATTCGAAAAAATGAAGCTATGGTGAATCAAGAGCAGCATTTTACACAGTTGATCACTCTCTCCTTCTTGAAACAATTTCTAGAGAGAAAAAAAAGAAACAATTTCTTTATTTAATTTCTAGGACATCACACTATCCTTACCTCACTGTCCACTCCTATTTTGTCTCCTTTGCTGGTTCTTTCCAATTTCCTGATCTTTAAACACTGTGGGGAAGCAGGAAATAGGACTCCTTCTTTCTCCATCTACACTCAGTGTTGGTCAGTGATTTTCAACTCTGGTTTATGTGAGAATGACTTGGAGAGCTTTTAAAAATTCCCAAATGCCTGATGCTGACCTCCAGAGCTATGATCTAGTTGGTCTAGAATGGGGCCCAGCCATCCACACATGTTTTAAGCTCTCGTAGTGATTCTAATGTTCAGCCAAGGTTAAGAACAGATGGTCTGGGCTCTGTGTGATTGCATCCAGCTTTAAATAATATACATACAATGGCAATTCATATTTATATCTAGCCTGAATTTTTCTCCTGAACTCCAGATTCAACCATTTAACTACCATCTTGACTTCTCCACTTGTATGTTTATTAGCTATCTCAAACTTAACCTGCCTAAAATCAAATTCTTAATTCTTTTCACCCCAAATTTGGTTCTTCTGTAGTCTTCTGCATCTCAGAAAAAAGCAATCCCAATCTTCCAGTTGCCCAATACAAAGACATTGGAATCATCCCTGACACCTCCTTTTCTTTCACACTGCATTTCAATCCATCAGTAAACCCTGTTGACCTGACTTTCAAATTATGTCCAGGATCCAACCATTCCTCACCACTTCCATTATTACCACCCTGACCCAAGTCACCATCATCTTTGATCTGACTGTCACTGTAGCTTCCTAACTGATCTCACTGTTTTTGCCCTTATTCCCCTACAGCCATTTCTCAACAGACCAATCGAGTGATGCTTTGAAAAGATCTATCAAATCATGTCACCACTCTGCTCAAAACCCTCCAGTGAACTGATGAACAAAATAGATCCAGAAACATGGAAGCAGGGAACAGACTGAGGAATGTCAGAGGGAAGGGGGAGAGAGAACAGGAAGAGATTAACAAAAGAACTTATATGCTTATATGCATAACCTGTGGACACAGACAATAATGTTGTAGGCCTGAGGTGGGGGGGTACAGGGTGGAGAGGGTTAGAGGGGGTAAAGAGGGACATATGTAATACTTTGAACAATAAAGATAGATTTAACTTAGAAAGAAAGAAAGAAAGAAAGAAAGAAAGAAAGAAAGAAAGAAAGAAAGAAAGAAAGAAAGAAAGGAAGGAAGGAAGGAAGGAAGGAAGGAAGGAAGGAAGGAAGGAAGGAAGGAAGGAAGGAAGGAAGGAAGACCTCCAGTGCTTCCCATCTCACTCAGAGGTCTTTCTGTGACTGATCCACCATGCTTCCCCAAGCTCCTCTTCTGTCATTATTCTCCTTACTCACTTTGGTCTAAACACTGGCATTTTTGCAAATCCTTGAACAAATACAGCATATTCCCACCATAGGGCTTTTGCATTTGCTGTTCCTTCTATCCAGATTGTTGGTCCCTCAGTTCTCTGCAGGCCCTGGCCCCTCACTGTCTAAACAAACCTGTCCAAATACAACCTTACAAAAGAGAACTTCCTCGACACCCTGTATAAGAGAGTTCCAACTTCCCCGCTCTACCCCCGCCCCCCGCAATGCTACCTGTCTATTCAATATACTGCTCTATATTTCCTAACATCTCTTACCAATGACATATACATGTTTTTTTTATACATTCACTGTCTCTCTACCTACACTAAACTGTAAGTTCCAAAAGAGAGAAATTTTATCAGTTTTTTTCACTGCTGAATCCTCACATACTAGAATAGGCCTGGCATAAAGTAAACATTTAGTCAATACCTACAGAACAAAAGTTTTAAATGAAACTATTGTGAACCAAGAGCTGGAAGGCAGAATAATGTCAATTTAATGGAATCTTTCAGAAACCTTAGAGGTCATGTCATGATTGAGAAAACCAACTCAGAGCCATGGAGGGACCTACTGAAAGACTCACAGCTGGTTACTGGGAGAGAAAATAGATATCATAGCTTCTCCTCGTGTCCCCCAATTCATCCTATTTTTTAAATCATTCCTTTCTTCTTAGAATTTTTCAACAATAAAATAATATATACTTACACTACCACCACTAAGCTAAATTACTGATCTAAACTCAAAGAAACTGAGGTCTGATGGAAAGAGGAATTGCAGACATTCAAACCAACAAGTAAGCCTAGAATCAAGAAGAAAATGGGAAGCACCTTTTCCACTGCTCAAACCACATCCCTACTTCCATGCCATACTAAAAATTATCATCACATTGTACTCCTAATACCCCCTTCAGTCTTCCATTTATTGTTCATATTAACAGATAGGAAAATTGAAGCAGAAACCAAGCAGAAAGAACTATCCAGAAAAACTAACATGAAAGTGCAATTTCGAGGTGACTTACCACCAATGATAATTACACAGAAACATTTACTGAAGGGGGAATAAGGAGGTGGCATTTCACATCTAATAACCTGATTTTAATTTCCTTTAAATTTTACTTTAGGTATTCAGTATTTGTGAAGGAAAGCATGCTGGAAACATAGATTGAGGAGATTTGTTTTTAACCATTCAATTTCTGATCATTAGCTAAAAGCAGTAAAACTGGCCCTGAGCAGACTCCTATAAGATTAACATGGTAACCGTTTGCACTGCTTCCTCTCCCCAAAGACTCATCCTTAACTTCCTAAATTGGCTAAATCACAAGGTATGTTTTTCATTTGCAGTTAAAATGGGAGGGGGGAGAGAACCAGAAAGGGGGGGTTGGAAGAGTTTCTTATCCCCCCAAATGTTTTATAGGAAGCACTCAGCTTAAGAAAACAAATTAAGCAATAGTCATCTTTCAGTTTGTCTATAAAAGTATAATCATTTATTTTTCATTACAAAGAAAAGTTTTCAGTACTTAAAACATCAGTTGAAATCATTTCAAAATATTGAGAAATCAGTGCATGAATCAAAGACATATCCAAGGAATCCAGTAAATTTTAGTGAAATCCTGTTTGCCACAGACTTTCTCTGTCCTTTTGAACTTGTTTCTGTTGTACTGCTCTTGCAAAATATCCTTATACGCTTTAAAACCTCTGACACGGCAATTCTCATCATAGCTCACTTGCAAATCATTGAGTCATTAAGTAGGAATGTGCAGGTGGGTGAGGAAGGGAACTGGGTAATCTTCACATCAGCATTGTTCCTTTCTTTTTTTCTTTCTTTCTTTTTTTTTTATTGCTTAAAGTATTACAACACGTGTTAGATAGGTCTCCATTTATTTCCCCCTGCCCTTCCCCCCTCCTCCCCTACCCCCCTCCCCCAGTTTCTTGTGTCCATTGATTATGCTCATATGCATGCATGCAAGTCTTTCAGTTGATCAAGTAAGGCCACTATCTATAAGTGTGCCATACCCTTTTCAGGGTTTTGGGGTTAGAAAGGAACATTGCAGCATTGTTCCTTTCTAACCCCAAATCCTGAAAAGGGTATGGCACACTTATAGATAGCGGCCTTATTTGTAAGAGGATTCAAATCTAAGATAAGTCCCTGGAACCATTCATATTAAAATACAGAATATGATAGGCATAGATCTTCAACTCTCACTGGTCTTTAAGACAAGATGTAACTAGGCCTAGTGACCATGAGTGCAATGAAAACATGTAAGCAGGGAACAAGGAGAAGGAATAGGATTAGAGGAAATAGATCTTACTTTGACTTTGATTTCTGTTTTTGTATGGAAGCTATGGAGTTTTTATCACCCAGTCCCAGCCTACAGTTGATGGTTAATATTCTGGCCACCCAAGAAGACACCTTAAAAACATAACAAAATATATTATTACCAAATGGTCGCATAAGGTTTGGTAGTGCTTGTGGAGATGTACTGTTCAGTTCCTAATATCAAGAATATCCTTAACTCATCTGGAGACTTGTCAGCACTACTTAAGAAGGTCCTTGGGGCCTCATCCCAAATCTAAGATCCTTTTCCTTCTTTCAAATCCAAAGGGGGAGCTAGTGTCATTTATCTAGAAAATATATGACTAACAGTTAATCCTTGGCATGATGTCAGCTCAAGTATTCGGTTACTAGGCACAGAAAAAGTCATTTGAGGAGGAAAGGCACCTGAAAGCTTTTCTATTCAGCCTCAGTTCAATCCATTAGGTGTTTATTGAATTGAACAATGCACTGTTTTAGGCTTATTGACTTTCCTCCTCAACGCCATAACCTAATGTTGACAAAGAGCCTTACAAATGGATCACATGTAACCACCTCTGCTGCTGAAGTCAAACACCGGGAGCTACCGATGGCCCTGGAAGTTCTGAGCTCCTAGTTTCACAGTCCAGGCATCCTAAAGACTTCTGGCCTCCTGTTAGCGTTAGTTTCGTTTATTAACTCATAGTGAGCAGGCTGTTAGCAAGGAATGAGGATTCCTCATTTGGTGAAACTGTTTGCCACAACTGTGTACATGCCACTGAGACTAGGCAAGGGCAAAACCTAAGCGACGCTCTCTCACGGGCATCACAGAAGGATGCTAACAAGAGACCCCTTTCCAAGGGCTATTGAAAACACAGCGTTTTACTGAGCATTTAGTTTACGTGAATTCCACAGACACCTTAGGCAAATTGTAAGTGTATTTGACACTTACCTTCCCCTGCCTGTCATCCTTCCTTTCTCTTTATGGCTCCTTAGCACAGATGACTCCAGGTTTTTCTGAATTAATACACAGGTTGCTGTCCATGTGCTCTCCAATCACTGAGTGGGTTTATAACGCCTCCCAATGAGATGCCTCCCACACAGATGAAGACCATATTGTCATTTACTCTCAAAACTAAGCCCCTGAGGAAATGCTGAGTATACAGCAGGTATTCAAATAATCTGTTCTGGGTAAGTGAATGAATGAGTGAATGAATAACATGAGTGAGTAAGTGAGTGAGTGAAAAAAATCTTTCCTCTCTAACAATAGGTCTTACCTGACTATCTTCTGTAGTTTTTCTTGATTAAAGGATTATCTCACATCTTTCTCTCTTTAGGGAATCAGAGTAAATTGTACAACTTCCTTCTCTTCATTCTTTCTCTTAACCTCACACACTCAATCTAATTTTGTAGTCAGGGCTCATGGTTTCTTATAGCCCCAGATTATTGCTCGATCTGGATAGAGTGTGTACCTGTCTTTCCAAGTGACCTTGAACTGTGTTCCAGGGGAGCCCCTTTTCACTGTCCCTTGTGGCAACCTCCTTTGCCCCTGTTTTCATTGCACTATGAGGCCTCCGTCATCTGAATTAACTTGCCCTGCATATTTGCACATATCAATATGTTAACATGACCCTTGAAACTCCTCCCAAACCAACAAATATAATCTCCCCTGTTACTACTATAGAAAAACACTTCCAAAAGAGTGTGAAGCTGGGTTTCAACCCATGAAAAGGTTGCACACAGTACAAAAGGGAAAATAAAGCTCAGTGGCTTTGAGATGATAATCACCTCTACTATCCACTATCTTATAGATCCTGAATCATTTTTTCAAAGTTTTGGTAATATAGTAATTTAACTTCTAAAATGGAAACTAAATATACTTAAATGCTACTCAAAATATCAGCTGACCAACAGGATTTGTTTTTCTCATTTCTAATTCTAACACTTACTGTGTGCCATGAATGATCAGATGCAAGGGTTACTGGGAATTTATAAAAGTGGTAGAAATATTCTCAGGTCATAGATCTGCTAGCTGAAGCTGAAGAAAAGAGAAAACAGAATTTGGCATCTTTGCCACTTAAGTCCATTTTTTTATTCTTTAGTAGTTGATCTGTAGTGCCAAATCCCTGTCCATTTCACTTTTTCTTAATAACCATAGTTGGTGAGGTGTCCCTGCCTGGGATGGGCTATGGTCACGTATAGAGGGAGGATGAGCAGGTGTAAGACACTTGGCTGGTATGTAACTGGGACAAATCATAAGCTCCCTGAGCATTACTTCCTTTATTTGTGAAGTAAAGCTTAATGGCATTATTGGAAAAACTGAATGAAATTTGTAAAAAGCACTTTGTAAAGTTAATGTTGAATGTTTATTGAGTGCATAGTATGTGATAGTCGCTATGTTAAGAATTTCACATACCTCCCATCAGCTAGTAAGAATATCAGAACTACTTGCAAAGTCCTTGAGGTTCACCCCAAATTCAAGGTCTTTCCCCTCTTTGAAATCTGAATCGGGAGCTACACCGCATTTACCTAGGAAATATTTGAGTAATAGTTAAGCCTTAATTTTACAGAACAGGAAAGTGAATCTGAGGTAAGTTATTTACTTATCCAGGGTCACATACCAGCATGTGGCCTCACCCCCAAGATTAAAGCAGGTCTATCTGACCTCAGGTTTTTAGCCACTATCCAATTTTTTGTTGAATAATTCCTTTAACAGCTTGGAACTACTATGTGATGAGATGCTTTGAAAACTCTTTGTTCTTTTCTTTTTCCAGAGTAATTATAAGGAATCAAAATGGTAATGTACATTAAAGTATTTAACCTGACCACTGTGGCTCAGTGGTTGAGCATCAACCTATGAACCAGGAGGTCATGGTTCAATTCCTGGTCAGGGCACATGCCTAGGTTTCAGGCTCAATCCCCAGTGTGGGGCACACAGGAGACAGCTGATTAATGATTCTCTTTTATCATTGATGCTTTATCTCTCCCTTCCTCTCCGAAATTAATAAAAATATATTTTAAAAAAACATTTAGTAAACCATAAAGGGTTAAACAAGGGCAGTTATTTCAGTCCATCACTGCTCTCCAGCAATAAAGGGTGGCTCTGTTGCTTATAGGGTTTATTATTAAAATACATATAGTGAGTGAATAGCATTTATTCCTGTTTATAGAGCTATCAGAGAAATTGCCTATTTAGATGTGAGCCATGGGTTACCTTATATTTTGTATAGTAAAGTTACAGTTTTTTAAAAAGCTAGAATTTTCTGCAACTGGCAATTACAATGGTGAATGGCCTAAACTACTTCAATGCCCAGGCAGACTTGGGTGTCTTTAAAATCCCTCTCTTCAGTAGCTGGGCACCACAGGGAACTGCTGCTCTCTCATTCCTGTGAGAATCGGAACTCCTCAAACAGGTTCCTTGAGCTGTATGACTGTCGTCAGCCTGGCCAAACCTTTTTTGAAATTGCTCTCCAGTCTGGGATTCTTTCTATCCAATTTCCTCCCCCTCCTCCTTCACAGGTGTTGGAGCTGCATCATGGTCTGAAGCTCTTTGCCTGCTCCTGCCTCCTCCCCTTTATCCTCCACAGGTGTTTCCACCAGTAAATCTCTAGCACATCAAATCCCACCTTGGAATACGCTTCTTGAAGGGCCAGAATTTATACAGTATGTTTGAATTAACCTGAATGTGACAATGGTACTTTATAGACCACTCTGAGGTAAGGAATTAAAAGCTTGGTAATAACAATTACAGGAATTTATATGAAGTGCATACCATTTATACCTAATTACCCTGTAGAACAGTGTCAATTATACAGATTATTAAATTAACTTTGTTGTGGGTTTGATTATGGCACTGAGTGTGTTCTTTGAATATACTAAAGTCGACTAAAAGAAATTTTTTTTTAATTAGAGGAAACACTGTAGGCAAAGACCAATTGTCTTCAAAATCCACATACCAGAAAGGGACAAACTTCAATGCATCACTCAAAGATATTTAGCAGCAAATATTTGTCCTTCTTGTTTCCTGCCTTGGATTATAAGATCTTAAGCATGAGGAGAGAAACTACCTTTATTTCTTATGTGTGACCCTTTCAAATTTGTTTCTCTCCCAAGCAAGTGTTGGCTTGCTGGGATTACCCCACATTCTCTAATGACAATAGCTTCCTAGAGTGGTCCATGATGTTCTCAAGGCCACCTGAGCCCGTGACTGGAAATGTGGGCCTCTAATTGGCTAACACTGAAGATGCCCAGTAGGCTGGGCCTGCAAGCAGGCAATGGCTTGTGCTGCCCACAAGGATTTAATCTTCAAACCTAGGCAGCTACACGGAGTGCAGTCATGCCTCACCCTCTCTGCGAATCAGCACAGGGCTGCTGCGGGATAAGAGAGTGTGGTCCCTGGGTCCCAGCTAGACAAGGTGAGACAAGAAAGATCAGAAGTTCACAATGGAATGCCAAACCCTCACCCCAGCTCTTCTTAGCTTTCGGGTTTGGACAGAAACTTTAAACCAGCCTTTTTGCTTTGATTCACACTGAGAAGCTAGGATAGGTATCTTCCCAGGGCTCTGAGGGCTCTTAACACAGAGTAGGAATTGCCAAGTAGATGGTTTTGTGCAATGTATCTTCAGCAGTCTGGTGGAGAATGGGGGTAACATTTCTTGGAGATCTATCCACCTTGAAGGTAATTCCCTAGGCATTATTCTAGGCATTGTTCTAGGCATTCTTACCATATTTAACTCCCATTACAATTCCTTTTCCTGATGAAAAAATTTTGAGTCACTGAAATTAAAAAACTTAAAGTTCACTGAGGACATGGCAAAATCAGGACTTGAACAATGACCTGCTGAACTCCAATTTCTCTTCTGCACCATGTTACTTGTTAGGATTTTTTTCTGAAGAAAAAAGGAGCTTTGGGTCCCATAGGTATTTGTGGGAGCCCCTTACACATCCAGCGTGGTTCAGGATTCCTATTCAGGGTTCGAGTTCTGGAGGAGGCAGCACACAAAATGAAGAGAGAGAGACTAGAAGAGAATCAATTTGGAAACTGGGGGACCAGGCGTGGAGTCTACCTCTAGTGGATCAGACTGCCCACTGGTGCCTGGGCCTCACCAGCCTTTTATTGAGTCTCTTGGAAAAACACCCATATCATTAGGCAGGAAATTCCAAGCAAGAATTTGCATGTAATTAACAGGTGGGGGGTTTGCTGTAATTAACAATGTTTCAACTTAAACAATAGGTGCATAGCTCTGACCTTTCAGAACAACTAAGGTTGGTGAAAACAATCAGTTTCCAGCAGGTATTAGTTTCCTATCGCTGCTATAACAAATCACCATGAATTTAGCAGCTTAAAACAACAGCGAGTTTATCATCTTACTGTTCTGGAAGTTAGAAAAGTCTGAAATGGATCTCACTGGGCTCATTGAAAGGCATTGACAAGGCTGAGTCCTGGAGGCTCCAAATGGGAGTCTTTTCCAGCTTCTAGGGACCACCATATACCTTTCCTCATGGCCCCTCTTCCACCTTCAAACACATCACTCCAACTGCTTCTCCCACCACACTGACTTTTTCTCCCTTTGATCCTTCAGGCTACCACTTATAGGAACCCTATCCTCATCTCAAGATCCTTAATTTAATCACATTTGCAAAGTCCCTGTTTTTATGTAAGGTCTGAGGATTAAGACAAGAACATCTCTGGGACCATTTTCAGTCTATTGCACATATATAGTGGGTCCTATTTTTGTCACCACCACCCCACACCCATGTCCTCTTATGTGGCTTGTACAAAATTATTATCTGTCAATCTAAATCACATAAAATTTCTTAGGGAATTCTACTGGAACCTGAAACTTCCAAACTGAGTGACATTTCTCTGTATAAAATGATAAATATCTATCACCTGAAAGCAAAAAACATAGTTAATATATGGATACTTCTTGTTTTTTGGTTGTTTTGCTAAGGAGGATGGTGACATTGGGACTTACAAAAGCTATTTGTTTCCTTTAATGAAAATTAATTTCTTTCTGCTTTGAAAGTTGACATAACATTTAAATCTTCAGGGTAACCAAGGACAGTAGTTTAAATCATGTCCTTCCACTCAAAATAATAAGATTGTTTTTGTTTTTTTTTGCTTAAAAGTAAACTGTAATAGGCATATAAAATAAATATCTTGAGTAGACTCATTTCCTGTTGGATAAAAATTAACACTTCACCTTAACACTAATATGTACTTGTTTAATATTCTGTTTATGCTTCAAAGCCTATTAGTTCCTTTCTTTAATGGGAATCACCACATAACAAGTGGTGTTTGGTATGTTGTGGGGAGGTTTTTTATATATTTTTCCTAGGTTGTTGAAACTTAGGAAAAAATATTACAAACCATTTAAAACAAGTATGTAAACTGAATTATATCTAAATCGGTGGAAAATTTTTTTCATCCAGTGCTCATACCAACTTGTGTTGCTTTAAGAATGGCATCCACCTGACTAAAGGATTTGTCTCACTTTAAGTCTCCAATGTTGTTACACTTGACTGATGGAAAGATGGACTCGATCCAGGGGACCTTCTTTACAGCATTACAGATGCTCTCTGCTAGGTGCATGACAGTTGCACACAGGACATACCTCCATAGAAGACATACATGGTGATGAAACTCAAAGTGACTTAGAGGGGAAGTCAAGCAGTAGAGTAATTTATAATCACTACAGTTACTAACTTCAAGTCATTACTGTACAGAGCCCTCTAGTTTCTGATGAAAACATCACAGACTGCAAGTTTTATGCAACTCCGTTCCTTTTTCACCTTATTAAGAAATCAAATTGGAATGAAAGTGAGAAAGAATGAAGTATTTAAGAATAATCTCAAACATGGATTTTGATTTAATTTACTTTTTTAAATAATTATAAATATTTAATAATTACAAACAGTGATAACTGATAATTGCAGATGAATGACTTAAGATCAGGAAAGCTGACATAAAGCAGAAATGAAGGACCTGGGCTGTCTTCCAGGATCTTTTGTTTTTTATATTGTCTTCTTATGTCTGCTCTGCATAGAATTGGAAAGTAGATAAAACATACCCTTTGTGTCTCCCACATCTTCTATTTGGAGTGCCCCTCCAAACTTTGGCACCCACTGCCCTGACCCCAGACTCCTAGGGCCTCTGCAGTTCAATTCTGCAGTATTGCCCCATGCTGCACAATTTCTCTTTCCCCAACAAAATTCATCTTTCCAGTGTTCCGTGTCCTAGGACTGTCCTCTGAAATGCGAATGTGACCACTAACGTGCTAGTCTCCTCTGGCCAGGCCACATATTCATTTTAACAGTATTTTCCAAAGCTCGTCTTAACCAAAGGAGTTCATAGAGGCAGCAGATATCTTTGGATGGGTGCAGCCTGAAATCTCTATAAACTTTTTCTATCAGTAGAATTGGCTTTTTAGCACTTTGTCCCTTCCCTTATTATGCCTTTAATAACAGAATGTTACCATCTAGTCCCTGAGAAAACTTTTAACTGAATACTCACATATACAGACTATCTACTTATGAGTTCTTTACTACTGAGTCAAGGTACCCATTGTAACCCACACAGTTAACTAGCATATAGAGTAATTCCTCCACCTGGGTCAGCTTATTCTACCAGCCTCCCTTCTTTCTTAATTTTGGGGTCAATCACTTGGTCACCATGCCCCCATGCTTCTGGGAGCTTTCCCTTCTGCAAAATCTCTCTCTCTTCATCCTCTACCCGTGAGCCTTGTAGACGCTTAAAAACCTCCAGGTCTCTCCCATCCTAGGATTTCTTTCTTCACTTTCATCTTCAGAATAGGGTTGTTGGTCAGTCCCTTCCATCTGATTTTGGTTTTTTACTAGATGGATCTAGATAAGGCTTCCACTCATGAAAACAGAGGAGGAAATGGAAAAACAATCCTATTAAGGTCAAATGTCTTCAAGACAATCACAGTTTTACATTGCCAAGAAAGACTTAGCATAATTCCCCTGTGTTTTAGACTAAAAAAGCCTTTGTCTTCTTTCTCTAGCTGGAGTTGTTCTAATTTGATATGCACATAACTTCAGAAGGAAGATGGATGTAGCCGATGCTTCCTAGAAGGAGGGTGGGAGGGGAGCAGAATCTATGCTACCACCATGTAGTTATTGATTTTGTAAACATTATTGGTCACTTATGCTGAGCACTAGGGCTAAGGAGTACATAAGTCAGATATGGTTTCCTGCTCTCCCAGAGCTTCTGAACCAGATTCTAGAGCTGAAACAGGCTTTAAATGTATTTCTTAATTCCGTGGTTCCCAAAGTATCTATGGAAGATAATTAATGGCCTATATAATGTTATTTGCTGCTTCTCAGGTGCAGTGGAGGGAGGAACCGTATAAAATGGCTAAATTAAGTTAGAATTGTCAGGCTGAACAAAGTTAAGCCAGTTTCTTCACTCCAAGCCTTTAATATGCTAACATACATCTTGACTCTCTGAGGGGAAGGGGAAGAAGGTGAGATGTAATATAATAATTTGCTTTCCTCAGACTTATGTCAACACAAATCCTTTCTGATGAGTTTCCATTAACATCCACTGTTGATAATATTCCTGTTAATGTTTCCAAAACCCACATCCAAATTATTCTTCTGTGCCTGAGGAAACCGAGGTGCCCTGGAACGGTGAGGGGTAGAGCGGGCAGTCTCCTTCCTGTTAATCCATGATCTTCTGACCATTCATAGTGCTTGTTTCTACTGTCACTCCTCCTTCCTTGGCAAAACATATGAAATCAGTGTTTCTTCATTTTTTATTTCCCTCCTTTTCAGATAAAGATCTTGGCACTCATGTTTTCACATTTGCTGGGTTTTCTCCATTATTTATAAGGTCTTAAAAAAGGCAAGGCCAGCTCTTAAAAAGGCAAGGCCAACTTTTAGCTAATTGGTGCTCAGTAAATGTAGCCAAACATGATGATAGCTCCCCTATGCACCTCCCCCCTAGCCTCATATAAACCTTCCTTCTATGGAGTCCCTCCCCATCCCAATTCAGAACTACTGTCATCTTGTCTGCAATAATTAATACCACGCCTGAAATGGGTTATTCTTGGTGTACTCCTTTAAAAGTTTCATTAACAAGTTTTTTATTGATTTTACCTACTTACACAAGAGACTATTTACTTATTAATGCATGTGATTCCCACATGATTAACTAAGTGCTGGGCAGAATACGCAGAATAGTCACCCTCTCATATGGGATGGGTTGTTTGTGAGAAATTTGTATTTGAACTTATGTGGGTATGTATTTAATTTAAAAAATCTAGCTCGCTAAAAATTAGGTTATATTAACATAATTATGATTTTGGAAACTTGAGGGGGCGGAAATCTCTTTCCACTATCTCAATTTAAAAGATCTCCAAGTCCCTAACAAGCAAGTAGGACCTGGTGTACTGCCACCTTGTGGCAACAATGCATTACAGCGAATTAAATAAATACAGCTGACTCAAAGAGGAATATACTTTTATTTAAGTTTTATTCAGGAAAATGAAATATGTTACAATGTGGGAAATCAAGTGGCCACAGATATATCACTTGGGCCCTTAGATTAGGTTTTGCCTTAATATTCTGACCGAGCACTCACTGCACATGTAACCCACCCACTCTGCAGAGGAATTTCCAGAGCGGAAACTTGATGGATAAAGGTAGGAAACACACGTCCGCGAGCTGTGATGCAAGCTATAGTGGGTCATATCAAAAGGTAAAATCAGGGAGACAGCAAGATGGCGGCATAAAGTAAACACCGTAAATGCAGCCGTGAAAAACTATTTCAGAAAAACCACGAAAAGAACACACGGACACCACTCACTCCCACAGGAAGGCTGGCTGAATGAAAATCCTACAACTAGAAAAGAGTCTGAGACTCAGAGGAGCGATGGAAGCAAAGTACAGAGGTACGGAGGCGTGCGCACGGGGCTCAGGGAAAGGGCTGGTGCCAGAGGTCGCAGTTCTTTTCCAAAATGGAGAGAGCCACAAGTCCCCAGCGGCTCTGAACTCCAGTTCCAGGCGAGTTTCTGAGGACCCAGACACCCGGAGAGGGGGGACTGACTGGCACCAGCAGGAAATCCAAAGCGGGTTTCTCTCAGCGTTGCTTGCAGCAATTACCGCGGGACACAGAGACCTGGTGTCTCTCAGCGCAGGGCTGAGAAGCGCCATAGCTATTTGCTCCACCCTGCCCTGCAAACTCCCCAAGGCCCCGCCCCTCCCAAGCTGCATCAGAGGCTTTTGCATATAAAAGACTGAGTAGCCTAAGGCAAGGCTAACTCAACACCTCCTTAAAGATACAGGAGCCAGCCTTACCCAGTGGCCAGAGAGGGACTAACCTAAACAAAACAGATCCACAAGGAACACACTCGGGGCAGATGCAGTGAGCATAAAAGCCCCACTGAAACAACTCTAGCCCCATAAGGGTGTCTCCAGCACAGAAGTTCTCCCACTGTAGACACAGCTGACTCTCATAACCAAGTGGCTTAGAGGTTAATTCCTCGCAGTGATCGCCTAACTCAGCAAGGG
>PVJC01013634.1:0-37747 GCA_004026665.1 Murina feae
AGGGGTTCCAGGCTGTGAGAGGGCACCCAGACAGGTCACGCTGAGGGACACCCCACTCCCCCAAGTGTACAAATTTTTGTGCACCAGGCCTCTAGTCTTATATATAAAGAAGAAATAAGCTTAATTTGATATTTGATAAAATCAAGCGAATTTATAATTGCAAATAGTCTATTTTCAACACTATTCTTTGAATGAAATTAATCTTTGGGGCTTAATTCTCATTAAGAAATATGTTTTAGATGCTTTTAAACTGAAATAAAGAATGCATGTATATGCAAGATCATGAAAAATTGATTGGCATTTATGATACTACTTCAAGTAATGTGATAGAATTTCATTCAAATTAACCCTTATGAGTCTTTCCTGTTGTGTTTGTATAACTAGATTACTGATAAAACATTAGTCAGATTTTATATCCTTATATTTTTTAAATTGTACGTAAGAAATGTTTTTACATAGAAGCACTTCTTCAATTAGAAGTGCTGTACAATAACTTGAGAACTTATGGAACAAGTGACAGAATGACCAGAACTCCAGACTGATTAGAATTTAGAGAACCTTTATTGACTGGCCAGTGTCCGCTCCTCCACTCAGAAGCCCGAGAGAGAAGTGGGCCCGACCATCTGCAGAGGTCAATGTTTAAAGGGGACAACTACATCCATGTTCAGGTTCCCATAGCGAGCAAAGCCACGTTACAGAAGCTAACTGCGTAGGTTTAGCCAAGCTCTTCATCCTCCGCCTGTTACTCATTTCTGGGTAACTTAGAGGTGAGGACTGTTCTTAGTTTTGATCTGTTTGTTCTTCGTGGGCCGTTGCTCAGATGTGGGAGCTCAGTTCCTAGAAACATTGCACAGGCTGTCAAGCTGCGGAGGTGGCTGGGTAATTAAGCAGGCCTAAAAAGATTCCTACTCCTGTAACGAACTGTCCTGTGATTTAGACACAGGTTTGTTTGCCTGTCTGTACAATAGAAGGCATGGAAATACTACCCACGTGTCATCAGGCATGTTATCTTTTCATCATCAAGGGCGTTGACGAATAGCTTAAATTTACCATGATTTTACTTAATCACAGTCTTTGCTTTTATTCTGATAAGTAAAACATTTTATTTTTACTGTTTAATGTCATTTTTAATCATCCCACATCCTATCCCTGCCATCTCTTGTTTCTCGTACTCAAGTTTAGGTCACTCCCTAATCGTGTCTGGTCCAATCGACAATTTCTTCCTGAGTTCAGCCTGTGTGCTCATCAGAGTCGTCCCTTTCAACCGATTCCCTTTCATCTTTTCATGCAGGCTGCGCATTTTTGGCCACATCCCTTGTTATCCATAAGATTTATATTTTTTTGCTGCTTCTTTGTTTTTCATTGCAGCACTTGGGCATTTTATTTTCCTCCAGACTCCCAACATTGCTCAGATGCATTCTCATGCGTCTGTGTTCTAATTAAAGTTATATATTGATGCACTCTTGGCTTCATTGGGTAGTATATCACTAAAGTCGAGAGTGAGTCAGAGAGTGAACATTCCCAAAGCATTTTATAAAATCTTACTCCTCGAAGTGTCTTCCTTTATGGCAATTCTGTTTGTGCCAGTATTTTTTATTATAAGCAATAGAATACCTAGGCTTGTGAAACAGAAATAATATTGATAAAGTTATACAAACAAATCCCAGTAATATTTTACTACATGAAACTTGTATTGCTTTTTAAATATATATTTATTTACAAAATTTGTCCTGGAATGAAGCTATTCTTAAATCCTCTCTGCCTCCCCCCCTTTTTATTGACTCATCTACATTGATGAGACCTAAGAATAGAAATTTGTATGGATTAGATACATTTTGAACTATTTTCTGTCTTTTTTTGCTTTATAATGGTTTATTTTCCTTTCTTTTTGTTTAACATTTCTTACACATTCAAAGTTACATGTGGAATTGTCCCTTTTTGGTTATCATTATTTTGAAATGTACACATATCCTTTCTTAATTTATCTCTTTCCTTATCTCTTTTAATTTTCTTCAGGGTTTGTTTTGCTTTGTTATGTACCCAGTTTTGTTGCTTTTTTTCCCCATTCAGACATGAAAAATTTTTTATCAACTGAGATATAAGGAGACATGGGATTGGAATGCTATCTGTTTCTAAACTGGTGGTTTTCTTTTTGATCTTATTTACCATATTACTACAAAAATGTTGGGGCTTCTTTCCCTGGGAATGGCTTTGAAAAAGATAAGAACAGAATTTAATAATTACTTGGAATTTTCTATCAGTCCAATGCTAAGTTGGCGTAGATATAGTCAGGAAAAGTGTTTGGCTATAAATTTCAGAAAATTAAAAGTGCTTTATTAATACAATAAGTAACATGATTATGAGGATATGAGAGTAATGAACTATTATTATGTAGCTATCAATATAATATTTATTTTTTACTAATACTGTTTTGACAATAGCTGTGAAATAATAATCTATAGCTGTTATAAAAGGAGATAGATCATATAGGAAAAGTAATTACCTCTATTTTTGTAATGGAAATACTTTTTAAAAATTCACTTGCATGTAATGTATTTTCTGTCAATTAGCACAGTTCTCCGTGACACCTAGAACAAGACAATTACTTACCTTTTCAACTTTTCTAACCTTCAGATATTTGCATGTGATTATTTTGTCCCACAAGCCTCTCCTTTTTAATCAATACTTTCTTTTCATTGCCTATAACTATTCCTCTATGGCATCCTTAATTTTTAATTTACAGCAATGCATATGTAAAGGTTTGACTTAAAATGTGCATCTGCAACCTAGAAAGTAGAAAAATACTGGGGGGAAAGGTATTTTTAGAGAGGGAAATAAATGCCATTTGTGGCATCTTTTAAATAGGTCATCAGATTTTCCTTCTTTTTTACAATAAACACTAATGGAAACTTAATTTGCTGTCTTTCGAAATCTTCTAGAAGGGAACAAAATGAGTGATGTCAGATGTTGAGTTGCCTTATTTTTCTCAATGAAATGAAGATAAAATACTATAAGTTACATATAAATAATTTGTATTGTACTAATGAGATCAATTAAGCTTCTCAATGAGATCCCTTCAACTATCTTAATTTGTCATCACTGTAATTTTTTGTTGTTTTGGTTATAATTTTATATAAATTACTTATAATTTAATGTTGCATTTCCAATATATATAGTTTCTAGTTTTGTGATATGTGTAAAAAGGCACTAGAATCTCAGGTGATCATTTCTTTGTACTTTCTACTACTACATTGCTATTAGCATTGTACTTTAACTAGAGGCCCCATGCACATAATTTGTGCCAGGGGCTCAGCCCTTGAAGCTGCGGTGGCTTGCCTCAGTCCTCACAGCCCTGGCTTTGTCTGGAAAGTAGTCCAGCTGTCCAGTCTAATTAGCATATTATCCTTTATTATTATAGATATTTTATCTGTGCTCTACTTGAAATAATATTGTCTGTGTCTTAGAAACAGGTCTATGTATCTGTCGGTCCAATAGAGGTCATGTAAATCCTACCCACATGTGATCAGAGTTCATCTTTGTTCCATATGGATATTCATTAATTCTAATTTCATCTATTAAAGGAGATCTTTTCCTCCAATCGATTAGTCACCATCTTTATCTTAACTAATAAAAGCATAATATTGAAATTAACCGTTTCTCCAGGATGGGGTAAGCCACGCCCACCAGCCAATCAGAGCTGCTGTATGCAAATTATCCCAGCCAAGATGGCCGAGGCCGCAGCTCCAGTGTGCAGCTTCTCCGGGGCTGTGGCCTCCGCCATCTTGGGAGCCTCCCTCCTGGGAAGGCATCCGGCGCCTTCTGCCTGTGGATGCCTTCCCGGGCGGGAGCCTGGGGTGGGGGAGGCGGGGACCAGGTGGCCGGCCCCCGAGGTCCCGCCCGGGAGGCCTCAGGATGGCAAGTGCCACCCCACCGTCGGCTTCCCCGGGCGGGTGGCCTGGAGGGTCAGTGGGAGCTGTGGCCTGCCTGAAAACTGCCCTCAGCCCCTCACCCAGGCTTGCCACACCCCCTGGGATGAGGGTCTCCACTGGGGAGCTTGGCCAGCTTGCAAGCAGACATTGGCCACTCACCCAGGCTGGCCAGCCATACCAGCAGGTGGACATCCCCAAAGGGGTCCCAGACTGGGAGAGGGCATAGGCCGGGCTGAGGGACCGCCCCCCCCTCAGTGCACAAATTTTTGTGCACTGGGATTCTAGTCATGAATAAAACTGTCATATATATCTGGACCATGTTTATAAGTATTGCTTCATTTTAAAATTTTATATCTGTATTAGTTCCACAGTGTAGTTTTTTGATAGGCTTTGAATTGTATTTGTTAGTTTAGTTAAGAAAAAAGTGGCTCTTTGTCTTTTTAATCTACTATTGAAAATGCCACTATAGAGGATGCTACCCATATACTCTCTTATCCTTTATCCTTTCACTTTGAGTTTGTCCCTCCCTGCCTTCGTATCGAAGAGCTGCCCTCAAGCTGCCAGTGTCCATTGTGTTTGTGTGTTTTGCACATGTGGACAGGAATTTATGTCACAAGTGGTGGATTATAACTAAAGCCTGAGAGATGAGGGAGCATTATTAACCCTTCAGATCCCTTTCAGCTGATTGGACAATGCCAGGCTATGACCTATACCATCTCCAAAGTGCTCTTGCACAATTGACCATGGGGTACCCTCTCTGATATTATTTCCTGGCTTCGCTGCTTCTTATTCTGGTCCTACTTTCTGTCTCCTTTACTGAGTTTTCTTTTGGAACTAATAAATTCCTACCACACAATTTTCCCTCTCTGGGTTTACTTCCAGGAAGCCCAACTTGGGACATTTTTAACCAAATTTTAACTAATTTTCTGATAGATTTGGGAAAATGGGTAGAGAAAAGACGAAAGGGTGATTTCTAGCTTTTCCATATTATGCCTGAACAATTGAATATGTAATGATGCCATGTAGTAATATGGGGAAAGTAGAAGAAAAAAGAGTTGATAGAGGAATTCTGAAGTTTACTATAGGAAATGTCATAGTTGAGAATACTAATATATATCCAATGTCAAATACTATGCAAATCTAGAACTTAGGAAGCAGTTAGAGCTGCACATGTGGGAATCACCACATAGTAAATGGTATTTAAAAATCATAGGACTAGGTACAAAAATCTAAAGCAATGCTTTGTCAAGTTTTTCTAATCCACAATATAAAGCATTTTACTTCTTAACCCATATTCATGTAAAAATGCTGAAATAAACTTTTCACAAAATTAATTGCATTGATTATGCAGGATTGACTATTTTGAAGAACTCACAAGACTTCATAGTTTGGATATTCATTAAAGCTTTAATAAAGTTAAAACATGCAGTGCAACAGGAAGAAGCATTATAGGCAATTATCGGTGGCCTGAGAGATTTCTCAGCACAGCTCCCTAGCGTCCTTTCAAAGCTACACAGGATGCATTCATCTTTAGTTTATGAACCACCAAGACATGCACCGGTAATCTTCGTCTTAAAGGAGCTCAAGAAATGGTTTCCATTCCCAGTCATCTCTTATACCTCACTGTCACATTCCCAAGACAGATTGTTCAAGAAGTCAAGCAAGTGAAAGCTATCAATCTTAAATATTGCTGAATAATGTAAATAGGCTTGTCCTGGATGCTTTTAAAGAGTTTCCACCTTTAAATAGCATATTTAACCAAATTATTATGACCAAATTATTATGACCACCTGACATTTGTAGGTAAATTAGCTATAATTTCGCACTGAAGTTGCTTGAGGGTGAGACCATTATAAATAGGGAAGCAGGTTATTTACCGTGACAGTAGAAGTGATTTTTTTCTGAAGGTATGGGTAAACAACATGATTTAACAGCCTTTGAACATGGGATATATTTGAACGCGAGTGGCCAGATTATTATAACCACCTGACATTTGTAGGCAAATTAGCCATACATTGCATCATAGGGATATGGAAGCTGAAGGCCTGTTCAAACACCTCTGCTATCTGTAGTTACTAAGATAAAACGTCTCGCACAGGAACACAAGGATTGGACAGTTGAACATTGGAAAAAAGTCATGTAGTGCTCCTATTGTGCAGGAGTGGTATCAAGAACATGGGGGAGACTTTACCTTGTTTAGGTGGCCCCCACAATCACCAGATCTCAATTCAATTGAGCATTAGTGGCAGGAAGTTAAAAGAGCCATCAGGAAACTGGTTCCACAACCATCAAATCTCACAGAACTGGAGAGTGCTATTCATCAGGCATGGTATCAGATTCCTCACATCACCTTTCAACATCTCGTGGAGTCAATGCCAAGAAGAATCACCACAATATTGAAGGCAAAAGATGGCCTAACAAAGTACTGATGGGATGGTCATAATAATCTGGCCACTCACGTTCAAATAAATCCCACATTCAAAGGATGTTAAATCACATTGTTTACCCATATCTTCAGGAAAAAAATCACTTCTACTGTTGTGATAAACAACCTGCTTCCCTATTTATAATGGTCTGGCCCTCTAGCAACTTCAGTGTGAAATTATAGCTAATTTGCCTACAAACATCAGGTGGTCATAATAATCTGGCCACTCAGTGTATATGTGTGTGTGTGTGTGTGTGTGTGTATACACTAGGGGCCCGGTGCACAAAAATTTGTGCAGTCGGGGGGTCCCTCAGCCTGGCCTGTGCCCTCTCACAGTCTGAGACCCCTCAGGGGATGTCCACCTAGTGACATGCCTGGCCAGCCTGGGTGAGGGGCTGATGGCTGTTTGCAGGCTGGCCAAGCCACCCAGTGTGGACCCTCACCCCATTGGGGTGTGACAAGCCTGGGTGACAAGCTGAGGGCCACTTTCAGGCTGCCCACAGTCCTTCAGGTTTTGGGTCCCTACTGGGATGCTTGGGCAGCCTGGGTGAGGAGCTGAGGGCTGTTTTCAGGCTGCCCACAGTCCCATCAGGGTTCGAGTCTCTACTGGGGTGCCTAGGCAGCCTGGGAGATGGGCTGAGGGGCGTTTTCAGGCTTTCAGGCTGCCCACAGCTCCCATTGACCCAAGGTCCCAGCAAGGCTGGCTGGAATCAGGTTTCTGGGGTTTATTTATCTTCTATAATTGAAACACTGTTTCTTTGAGCTGAGGCCTAGGCAGGTAAGGAAGCCTCCTGTTTGTTTTAGCTCTGTGGCTTCTATAATTGAAACATTGTTACCGTGAGCAGAGGCTCAGACAGCCTAGGCAGGCAGTTGCAAAGGAAACCTGCTGGTTACTCCAGCTCCGTGGCTGTCGGCTGCCATCTTGGCTGGGTTAATTTCATGCAGCCACTCTGATTGGCTGGTGGGTGTGGCTTGGCTGGTTGGCGTGGCTTAGGTGTCCCAGAGAGATAGTTAATTTGCATATTAGTATTTTATTAGTGTGTGTGTATATATGTATGTGTGTGTATGTATGTGTATGTGTGTGTGTATATATATATAATTTATTAAAACTCATTCTGATCTTGGCCTAGAGTTAGCACAAGATTTTAGGCATTCTTAGAGATAAGCATAGAGCTATCCCAAATCAGTTGTCAAATAACTTTATCAATAACTTTCTAAGTATGAGGCTCACTGAGATTTTTAATTCAATTCTCATTTTGTTCTTGTTTTCAGGCCTCAATATGATACAACACACATCTAGAGAGAACGATGATGGAGAAGGGCAGGAGACATAGAGACAGAATTCTTGGAAATACCAATACCTAAAGATCAGAAGTAGATGAGACAGGAAATAGCTTTGCTGTTCTAACCTCCAATTTGTGTGCCTCTGCAGTCCTTAGGTAGTACTTTCCTTGCCACTTCCAAATACAGATGGGTAGCATTTTTCTTGTCCTCATTTAATAGAAGGAGCAGAAATTTTATGACTGCTCATTATGCAGGTTGTTCAGTCTTCTTCCAATACAAAGAGTTTCCTGTGTGGAATGGTCATAGACTCCTTAGCTTTTAGGGCTCTCATGGAACCCTGGCAACCACAATTATAAAACTGAAATGTCTTGAATGGACATAAAAGTTACATGAATATAAACTTCCATCCCACTCTTCACTTGTAACTCCCTTCTACTTCATTCTTTTTATTACCAGTGTAGATGAAAGTCTTTCTACAGTAATCTATTTACTATACAACTTAGTAGCCTGACTTATGACTCCTTCCTTTGAAGTGTTATTTTTACATCTTTAACATATGCCTTAACTTTGTTACCTGTCATTCTTATAAAACCCTCTTCAAATATCGTTGCAACAATTAAGCTTATTCCATTTCTTTATTCTAATTTCCCTGTATACCATATTGGTATACCTAAATTTTTATCAATATTACTGCTTTTGAAATTACTTTATCATGATACAGCAATTTACATATTTCTTGTGTCCTCTAGCTTGCATTTTATCAATGAGAGATTTTTTCCCTTTGTTTGTTTGTACTGATATTATTTAATACAATTTCTGAATATAGGAAGTATTTGGAAAGTGATTGTTGAATGTGTCAATGAGTTAAATGATTAGTTAGCTTTGTGGCAAGGCAGATGTTTTATTTGGGTGGCACAGCACTATGGTATGTATAAACTTGAAAGAGTGCATATAAATTTGGGGTCTTAGGAATATACATTTTGTTTTATTTTTAAATAAGTGGTACCAAATGTAATAAATATAGCAGCTCTCAGATATGGTGTTTATAGGGACATAAGCAATTCATTAGTCATTTTTAATAGGTAGAATGATATGAAATTGCCATGTGGTCACACGTTGAATATTATCAATTTTATATGTTTCAAATTAAATATCTTTCAGTACAGCAAAAAAAAATCTGTAAGTACATTATCTCTCTTCCAAGCTTATAAAGCTATTTAAATTCTTTAGCAAACTTTAAGTGCACACATTTAATTTATGTCAAATATAATTTAGATAGGTGTGATACATATCTGTGTATATACAGATATATATCTACATATATTATTTCATTTTGATTAAATTTTGCATAGTAAGGATCTTGCATTTGAACAATGCTGAAACAGCAAAATATCAGTGTTTGCAGTGACATCATAACAGCTCTTGGCAGCAATTGTGCTCTCGGTAATGCAAGTATCCTATCTAATAATAAAGATTAATATGCCAATTAACCATAACTCAACAACAAAGATGGGGGCACCCAAGTGAGCCCAGCAGGCATTGCCTTGGTGATCCATGAACAGGTTGTAGCCCTCCGAGCAGGCAAGCGCAGGCTGCAGACAGCACCCAGCAGGCAGCCCCCAGCAGGGTCTGCTCCCAGGTTGCTATGGCGATTCACAAGCAGGAAAGTGTGGCCAGCAGGCAACACCCCACCCTGGCCACAGCTCAAGGGACAGAACAACATGCAGGTGAGGCCAAGAGCCTGAGGGATCTATACAGAGGGGCGTCTGCTCCAAGCCTCCACAGTGTGGCTGGGGGCAGGCCCCCCAGTGGGGACACACACACACACACACACACACACACGGGGCACCTGCTTCGAGCCACCTACATGGCTGTGGGAAGGCCCCCAGCAGAGATACACACACTCACACACACAACACACACACACACACAGGGCGCCTGCTCTGAGCCTCTGTTGCCAGACTGTGGCCGTCAGTAGGGCATCCACTGAGGGCTCCCAGACTGTGAGAGGGGGCAGACTGGGCTGAGGGATCCCTATCCCCAGTGCACGAATTTCATGTACTGGGCCTCTAGTTGTGCATAATTATGGTAGAGGATACACCATGATCAACGGATGCCTGCTCTGGATCCTATTTGATGTCCCTGTACTATTTCCATGAGAGCAATGACTGCCTTGTGCCCCTCTTAGGAGAGCATATAATGGGCAATGTGTGAGTGTCATAAGTGATGGAAACTGACATGTGCAGCTGTGTATCTTGGTTTCTTCAGACATTTATTCATTAAATACGTATTGCTCTTTTTAGTCTGCCCAGATAGTATGAGTACTCAGCACAGAATAGATTAGGGGAGAAAAGGCAACTCACAAGTTTCTGTGACAGAAACTGTTTTAAAGTACAAGCTATTCTTGATCTTATGACCTATTTCTCAATTTACAGTGCATCAAATAACAGAATATTGTATAAATGTTCTAAATGCTTTCTGTAATACTTTAAGATTGCAAAACAAAATCTACCTCATATTTATATATTGATAATTTTTTTATTGAGAGACATAATCTAACTTAGTTAACTTTTTAATATTTCTATTGTCTCATTTATAAACTGAGAAGGATGTGGATCCTCTGCATATAAACAAGATAATATACTATAGTGTTTATTTAGTTCTGTGCCTATAACAATGCAGATACTTAGTGCTTTTTAGATATTATCTAATCTAATAAAAGAGTAATAAGCAAATTAACCATTACTCTAATAAAAGAGTAATAAGCAAATTAACCATCACTCTTAGGTGTAACCATTACACCTAAGCCATGCCCAACAGCCAAGCCATGCCCACCAGCCAATCAGAGTGGCTGTATGCAAATTAACCCAGCCAAGATGGCAGCTGGCAGCCACAGAGCTAAAGCAAACAGAAGGCTTCTGTTGTACCAGCGATGGAGTTGAAACTGCCTACCTAGGCTGGCCAGGCCTCTGCTCAAGGCAACAATGTTTTAATGATAGAAGCCATGAAGCTGAACCAAACAGGAGGCTTCATTGCCTGACTAGGCCTCTGCTCAGGCAACGAAGTTTCAATTATAGAAGATAAAGAAACCTGATTCCAGACAGCCTCACTGGGACATTGAGTCAATGGGAGCTGTGGACAGCCTGAAAATGGCCCTCAGCCCCTCACCTATGCTGGCCACATCCCCATAGGGTGAGGGTCCCCACTGGAGGGCATGGCCAGCCTGCAAACAGCCATCAGCCCCTCACCCAAGCTGGCCAGGCACACCAGCAGGTGGACATCCCCTTAGGGGTCTCAGACTGTGAGAGGGCACAGGCTGGGCTGAGGGACCCCCCTGAGTGCACAAATTTTTGTGCACCAGGCCCCTAGTTGTTACTATAATTATTATTTATTAATCCTGACCTCCTCTCTTATAAACATTTACAGTTAAATGATGTTAGTTAATTTTTTAAAAATGCTTTTAACTAATATTACCCACAACCTTTAAGAAGAATCTTCAAGAAAGAGTGGATTACTTTTTAGGTATATGTCCTATATCCTTTCCTGTGGTTTTTACCTTACTAGTTACAACACTGTTAATAATTCTTCTGTATCTCTAATGAAAATTATTTATTATTAAAAACAGATTTTTCACTACTGCCAATATTCAAAAAATAATGCATTTATCTTCTAATTATTGAAGTAAATAATTATGAAGTATACTAATTATAAAGTAGGTAATGCTTTAAACAATTACTCCATGTTTGGAGGGAAAAACAATCACATTTCACAGTGAACACATTAATGATAACATATATTCACCCAACTATATTCTTTTCCTCCCATAATTTGGAAAACTGAAAATTTTATACCTGTAAGTACAGAACAAACTGATCTTCCTTTTGCCTTTATATTAAAGGCATCCTAAAATTTCAAATATCAGAGCAGATTCTACTCAAAAGACCTTCTTATGTGCCCCACAAGGTTGGCTATGGTGGAAATCTTTAAGTATTGCAGAAGCATAGGGAGCATTTTTCAGTTTGATTTTGATTTTCTTTCTGAGAAAGTAGATACTGGCTGTTTAGTATCAGAAAGCAAGAATTTGAAACACTGCCTTAAAAAAAAGTATTATACTAACCCAGCTGATCTCTATTTCTATGGAAACAGGGCAAAAAAGGAAGGCAACAATTTAATAGGACAGATTTCAAATATTGGTTGCCTATAGCAAAAAATTAAGTTTTAATATATCAAAAATTTTTAAATGTTTATAATTTTTCTCGAAAGTCAGAGTGCTTTTTTAGATATATTTGAATATGTCATCATGTATTTCTAAGTTTACATGCTATCTTATAATGTTGAATATATGTAGTTGAATTCAGAATAAGTGCATATTATATCTATATATATAAAAGGCTAATATGCAAAGTGTCCCTACGGGAGTTTGACTGGGAAGCCGGAAATTCTATCACTTGCTATGATGTGCACTGACCACCAGGAGGCAGCATGGAATGAAGGAAGGTCCAGCAGCCAGGGAGGGGAGGGCCCGGCCAGCAGCCAGAAGGCACCAATTGGCCCTGATTGGCGGCCAGCCCTAGGGACCCTATCCATGCACGAATTCCATGCACCAGGCCTCCAGCTATGTATTTATAATTACATAACTAATATGTATTTGTATATTTATTCTTAAAATAATTTGACCTTATTTTATTTTCTGATAGACCAAGTATTAGTTGAATCATCGTGCATGCTATATGTGTTGCACATGCTTTAGTTATAAAACAGGTGATTTTAAAATTTCTACTTTTGTTCTCACATAGCATAACTTCTTGTATTTTTAAAATAATCTTAGCCTGGCCAGTGTTGCTCAGTAGTTGAGCATCAACACTTCACCCATGCATCAAGAGTTTGCTCGTCTGATTCCCTGTAAGGGCACATGACTGTGTTGCAGGCTTGATCCCCAACAAGGGATGTACAGGAGGCACCCGATGGATGATGTTTCTCTCTCATCGATGTTTCTGTCTCTTTCTCCTTCTCCCTTCCTCTCTCTTTAAAACACAATAAAACTATTTAAAAATAAATAAATAAATAAATAAATAAATAAATAAATAAATAAATAAATAAAATGGCAAGATATATGACAAATACAAAAAGGAGGCCTTGACCACATCAGCTGAGCTGTAGTGGCTTAAATAACTGGATGACATAAACAATGTGTTTTATCCATAAACAATTCCACAGAATACTAAAAGCATCCAAGGTCATTCCGTGATCATGATGGAATGTGATAGATATGAGACCGTTCTATAACAGTGACTGAGCACAAAGGAAAACTGAACCTGTCTGAATCACACAAATGACCTAACTTCCACTCTACATCATCCCTGCTAATATCACCGTTGCCTCTACCATGTAAAACTTAGCCCCACTTCATTCCTTCTTCCTTTTAGGAAAAAATTGTTAAGAGACTCTGCCATACCCTATGCAGAGCAACTATACTTCCTTGAGCCCTCTCCAAAATCATAATGCGAGTCAACATCCTGTAACTATTCTCTCCTACGCTCTTTCACTGAAACACTGAATACCCACATTGTCAGCTATCTCACTTGCTGGAGTGAGACAACAAACCAGCTTTATTCTGTTGTCTATTCTGCTGTGTTCCTTCCTGGTGGTCTTCAGGGAGAATTGACAAAGAAAATCCTTAAAAGATGGATGCAGTTGTTGTATGTTATTAATCATCTGGTAGCACTGTGCATTTTTCTTAGAAAAAGAAGGCAATGTATGGATATGGAACATTTATTTTCTGCCAAACATCTTTGGCAATTTACATATTGTATCTTAACCATCCTGTGAAATTTTGCAATTTAAGCAACTGGGTCAGTGGTAAATAATAGATCAGTAAGTGAATTCGTGCCTTGTTGATAAAGAGTTTTATACTATGCAACACATGTGTAGCAATGTCCTGTTTTATATTTCTTACAATGAATGAATACCTTAGAAAAGAATGCACCACAGAAAGAAACCTCTTCTAACAGCACATACCTAATAGTGGAGTGCTTAGGGCAGCTGTCTATGAAATTTTCCATTGCTCCAAACTCCATGATTTCATATTTTAAAGATAAAAATTTTAAGGTTTAGAAATTTAAAAGAGCTGCCCAAAGTATACTGCTGGTAAGGAAATTAAACAGGATAATCAGTTTTTTGCGTGTATTTTGATCCAACATTTCATATTCTTGCCTTTATCATGCTCCCCTTTACAACTCTGTTTTCAACTAGAAGCTATTTTGGTAAAGAAATAATGTACTTTTGATGTACTCAAAGAGTTCAATAAAAATGAAATTCACAATAGTAAAAATATCTTAAAGCCTATAATCATTAAATACTGTTATCAACAGTATTAATTTTACATATTACATTATTTAAAATATACTAGCATTAACTTAAGTAAATCTTTGTTCAGTGGCATTTATGCTTATAAGTAAAATAGTTTATGATTCTTGTTATATAGTAATCAACCTGTATAAATTTAGGGACAAATTTATAATAGGATTACATGCCATCCAGACCTAAATTGGGTAAACATGTCAATTTAACAAATGTGGACCTCTCTTATTAACTAAAATTAATCTAAAACATCAAGTAATACATTGTTATAAAGTATTTATTGGGAATATGAATGTATTTAAGCAAATAAAACTTCTTAAAAGATGATGACAAAGTTTGGAGAAGCTACAAATCACACAAATCACAGTTGTGTACTGGTATAAAGAGACATCTTTCTAAGTAGAAAATATAAGTATTGAAAAGATCAAATATTCCTATAAAACTTATACTTTAGGAAATCAGTTTTGCTTAAAACAATATGAAAATTTTAACAAAATAATATATATAAGTGAAATGCTAGCATCTGTGAATTAATAAGAACACTATACAGTATTTACAATACATATCTAGATATATTCTATATTTAGACACACTAGGATACAGTATGATGCTGGGCCACAAAATCTGAGACTTTTCCAAAGAAATGTGAGAAAAAGAAGTACAGAAATCAATGCAAGTGAAAGGGAAAGTTTGGTTTTGAAAGCTAATAAGATAGAATTATAGCATTTCAAAATATGATCATTGAAATTCACAATATGAAAGTTATCAGGATTATTGGTGATATGTTGGAGATGGATGCAACATTGGAGTGGGTTGAAGGGAACATTTGTATGTATGAAATAAGGAAGAATGATACATGGAGAACATGTTGAGATGCAAAGGGATTGGTTTTGAATGCTCAGCTTTGTTTGTTTAAAAAGTGGATTGCTCAGGGCATGTTTGAATATTGATGGCAAAGATCTAGTAGAGTGGGTACATTTAATATTCAAGAAAAAACAAAAAATAAAATTCCTGGGAAAAGATCCAGAATACAAGTGAGAGAATTGACCTTTGAAAGGAGGCAATGCTTTTTTCTGCGTTAGAGAAGAGAAGGATTAATTAAAAGTAGATAAAAATATTATTTGTTTGTTACTGTTGTGTTAGAAACTTGGGGAATATTTTGTCTCTTTAATCCTTGTGAAGTACAAAGTGAGGTCAGCAGCTGAGGATGAAGAAGTAAAAAAGAATGTTTAAAGTGTAAAAACAGAGAGGGGGAAAAACACTACAATAATTAACTGCCCTTACCACCCATACCAAAAAATATAACCAGCTCATCCCCAATATCAATTCATTTTTACCAACACGGTTCTATGCTTTCTTTGAACATGGCTTTCAAAATATTTCAGTTTTGAATCTTTATATTTTGGAATGCTGTAAAGATGTATGCATTATGATTCTACCAATCATTTTGTAACGTTTCCATTTTAATCCAAAATGCCTAATTATTTCTTTATTTCAATCTTAGCATTATGGCACTTAAAAGTATTTACAAATTACCAAATTCAATTTTCATGAATTAAGATGCAAAATATAATTATATCTCCTTACTTTAAGAACTTGTTATTTGCTTCACATTGCCCTTAGAATAACGTTCAAATATTTTCTAGTGGCTTATGATGCCCTGCATGAACTATTTTCCCATCCTCCTTTGACTTTCTATATTCTCATGTAGAACATTTCAACCAAAGCAATATCCTGCACTTAGCCAACTTCCCAAACTTCTTTCTGATAGAGTATATGACATTCCTTGTGCCGGGAGCCATTTTCCTCTTTTATCACCCCATGTGTATCCATATCTCAGTGACAATGACTATTTATTAGAGAAATAATATCTACCTGCACACTCCATCTCTCTATTTTCATCAAACACTTCCTTTTTTTCTTTTGTGCAGTGCATCACACTGGAATTACAGTTACATTGCACATGTTTTCTCCAGTATGTTAAAAGCTCCAAGAAGTCATGGATACTGATTCAGCTATATGGGTTTCTATTCTCACTGCATTGCAAAGATCCTGCCACACTATATAAACCTAATAAATACTTTAGATGATGTATATATGAACAAACTCCTCTCTAAGGCTGTCTATTGAGTGGATATTCCTGTAGAGTGAGAAATTAAATGAGAACATACATAAATAAAGACATCACTTAAGACATTTAACCAAAAATGCCATTTATAATAGAGATTTAGAGTAAAAAGGAGTGGTGACATTTTAAGATGCATGAATAAGACTTTCTTTTTAAGGCTGTCATATAACACCAAATTATTTTGCTGTCCTTGCAGAATGGTATTTCTCTGCTCTCATGACCAGTTGAAGGATAACCTAGTTCTTACCATGATTGTTAAATTTCCTAATATAACTTCAATGCTTTATGTATTTACATTGAACTAGGAACTAGACTAATGTAACCTCTATTTCATGATTTTATGGACCTGAACAACAGTTTGAATTACCTGAATAACAGTTTGATTATGTATGAATGTTATGACTCCATATATAAGGAGAAATACTTTCTTAAATATTCACCCTTAATAAAAATATTTTTGTGAAATGCAAATTTGGGCAATGATAGTTAGTGCTCCAAATATTGATATTTATGATATTAGTCACATAGAAACAGTTATTGGTTTTGTGACTGTAAACTATCTAATCTAATAAAAGAGTAATATGCAAATTGACCATCACCCTGAGACACCTAAGCCACACCTCCCAGCCAAGCCACGCCTCCCAGCCAGTCAGAGCGGCTGTATGCAAATTAACCCAGCCAAGATGGAGGCCAGCAACTACGGAGCTAGAGCAAACCAGAGGCTTCTATTGCAACTGCCTGCCTAGGCTGGCTGAGCCTCTGGTCACAGTAACAATGTTTCAATTATAGAAGCCACGGAAACAAACTGGAGGCTTCATTACCTGCCTAGGTCTCAGCTTAAAGCAACAGTGTTTCAATTATAGAAGATAAATAAACCCTAGAAACCTGATTCTAGCCAGCCTCACTGGACTGGGACATTGGGTCAGTGGGAGCTGTGGGCAGCCTGAAAACAGCCCTCAGCTCCTCACCCAGGCTGCCCAGGCACCCCAGTAGGGACTCGAACGCTGAAGGGACTGTGGGTGGCCTGAAAACACCCCTCAGCTGCTCACCCAGGCTGCCTAGGCACCCCAGTAGGGACCCAAAACCTGAAGGAACTGTGGTCAGCCTGAAAAATTGCCCTCAGCCCCTCACCCAAGCTGGCCACACCCCAATGGGGTGAGGGTCCACACTGGAGGGCTTGGCCAGCCTACAAACAGCCATCAGCCTCTCACCCAGGCTGGCCAGGCATGCCAGCAGGTAGACATCCCCTGAGGGGTCCCAGACTGTGAAAGGGCACAGGCCGGGCTGAGGGACCCCCAAAGTGCACAAATTTTTGTGCACCGGGCTACTAGTATGTATGTATGTGTGTGTGTGTGTGTGTGTATATATATATATATATATATATATATATATATATCCATTTAAGTATACATGTAGGTATATTTCAGTAGGAATATGGCCTTTATCCTAAATATTAAATTTATTTTACCAGTCTATCATCAAAATAATTTTAAATTCTCTATAGGCATACTTTTTTTTGAAGCTCTGATATTTGGAAGTCTCGTCATGCATGCCTAAAGAGTTCTCCCATCTTTCTGAAAATAAACTGAATAATTTTTAAAGGAATCCAAGAGATTTTCTAGTAGTTACTTTAAACTTATAAATTATAATAATATTGTTCATGTTAACTGGGGATAAGTTATAACACAATGTCTTCACCATACACTGATCTTACTACCACTTCTGCTCCAAGAAATTAAGATTGCTTAGACCTGATCCTAATAAATTAATCTAATATTATCAGCTCTAACTTTTCCTGTCCCACAGCTTCACCTTCTACATTGCCAAGGTTTGTGATTTGAATAACATATTCATTAAGTATTCCAATCATTTTGTAAAACTGAGCTGGATGAAAACTGAATCATATCTATGGCTGTTCCAACACTCACATAAAAGCACATATGTGAACAAAGGAACAGATTATACTCTTCTGCACACTATGTGCCTTTCATTAGACAATTTGATTCTAATTGGTTGTGTATGGGCCTTGTTATCTAATTATAATCTCATTTTTAAATATAAAAACTGTTACATTAGCCATCTCCAGTCTTAATCATAGACATTAATACACTGTTCATTGAAATTCAGTCTGACAGCCTCTTTAAATTGCAGATTGGCTTGCTAGAGGCCTCCAAGGTCAGCATCCGTCAAAGCCGTGTTTGTCAAATTGCCCTGACACACCTCCTGCATGAAGAACTACTCTTTGATTATTAATGTGCAATAGAAAAATGGCATAGCCTTGCATACTGATCGTATAGATCAAGAAAAAATATTGACAAAGTGAGCAGGAAAAAATACCTTGAGTTAAACCTTGTATATATGATGAATAAAAAAAAGAGTATGATATGATATGTGAATCTTAAGTAAAAAGAATGTGAGCAGAGAGAACTAAAAAAATAAAATAAAAATAAATAAGAGGTAGTGCAAACATGCTGGGAGATAATATATGATAGTCATATCCTCAATATGAAACATACCAAATATCCGCATGTAGATTCTTGCCTTCACAATTGAAAATGGTAATCAATAACATTTATTTACAGCAAATTTAATTGTATAAACTACAGTTTCAGTTTTAAGGAAATAAGTCTATTCCCCTCTGCTACATTATATTTCAAATCAATAAAAATATATTCAGCTCGCATATATTACATTCACCTAGTATATAAACATATGTATATGTATTGAATAATATTACACATTAATAATTTTCAATACTGTGCAAAATGTGTGCAAACCCTTAGATGTATAATGTTGATATACCATCTATTATACGTAATGTATATACATATACATTGAGTGGCCAGATTATTATGACCACCTGACGTTTGTAGACATATTAACCATACACTACATCATATGAGATGTGGAAGCCGAAGTCCTGTTCAAACACCTTTGCTGTCTGCAGTTACCAAGATAAAACGTCTCCAATTTGCACAGGAACATAAGGATTGGACAGCCGAGCGTTGGAAAAAAGTCATGTGGTCTGATGAATCACATTTCCAGTTGCATCATGCAAATGGCAGAGTGAGAATTTGGCGCAAACAGCATGAAAGCATGCACCCCACATGCATGAGCACAGCCCTTCAAGCTGGTGGGGGCAGTGTTATGGTTTGGGGCATGTTTTCCTGGCATGATTTGGGCCCTTTAATTCATGTGGAACAACGTCTGAATAGCACAACATACCTAAGAATCATTGCTGATCAAGTTCATCCTATCATGTTGATGGCGTATCCCAATGGAGATGGCTTCTTCCAACAAGACAATGCGCCATGCCAGGATGCTCATATTGTGCAGGAGTGCTTTCAAGAACATGAGGGAGACTTCACCTTGCTTAGGTGGCCCCCACAATCACCAGATCTCAATCTAATTGAGCATTTGTGGGATGAAGTTAAAAGAGCCATCAGGCAGCTGGTTCCACAACCATCAAATCTCACAGAACTGGACAGTGCTATGCATCAGGCATGGTGTCAGATTCCTCGCATCACCTTTCAACATCTCGTGGAGTCAATGCCAAGAAGAATCGCTGCAGTATTGAAGGCAAAAAATGGAGATTGAGAACTGAGTTCATTGTAATATATAATTTGAAAGAAAAACCAATAGTATGTCCAGATAGCAATATCAGTGCCATTGTTTATTAACATACTTGTTTTTTGAGCCTCTAGAAATATTGGAAATTCTTGTAGATTTTCTTCCTTTAATGTGTTTCTATAGCACCATAGGTTTAAAATATTGCTACCTAGGACCTTAACATAGTGTATTCATTTTGATCTACTACATTCTAAATTCTTGAGGACAACAGACTACTTTTATTATTTTATGTATAAGGGATTCATATATTTCTTGACACACACTTTCTAATGATGCAATTTAAATTGAATGAATAGGTCCAGAAAGACATAATAGGTTTTTAGCCTGGGAGTTCTTTTCAAATCAGATTTTAATTTTTTTGTGTGTGTGATTTTTTTTAAATTTATTTTTGCTTAAAGTATTACAACAAGTGATAGGTAGGTCTCCATTTTTTTCCCTTGCCCTTCCCCCCTTCTTCCCTACCCCACCCCCGTTTCTTGAGTTCATTGATTATGCTCATATGCATGCATGCCAGTCTTTCAGTTTATCCCATAGGTATCCCATAAGTCCTCAATTGTCGACAAAATTTCTATTAACAGAATGTAAGAAATTAAGACAGTAATTATTAAGTAAAATACTAAGAAAACATTTTTAATATAGAATGTTTATAAATAAATCAGGCTATATAAAGTAAGTGCATTTGAAATAAAACAGGCACCAAAAAATTCTACTTAATAGTTATCCTAAAAGATTGATGTGAACATTTTCTTATCAAAGAACACTAGAACATATTTTAAAATCAGCTAATTTTATCCATAATAAATCAGTATTAAGCCAATGCCTATGTTTTAGAAAGTGTAGACAGAACAAATAATTATAAATTGATCTTTTCTTGATTAGTTTTTTGAAAATATATGATTGCAAAATAAAACTTGTTTCATAAGATATTGCATTTCCTCCTAAAATGAATATGAAGTCCATTTTGCAACATTATTCTAGATTTTCTTATCTTTTAGTTTGAACTCCTTTTTTAAATAGTTATAAACATCTGTAGAGGTATGTTGCAGTTCAGTTATGTTCTGTACAGCATTAATGGCTATATGCTTTTTGTTATATATTTTAAACTGTTCATAGTAAATGCAAAGGTGCAGGATAATATTTATTATAAACCACTACTTAAAATAGCACCTTACTAATCAAGGTGTTTGAAATAAAGTCTTAATATCCTAGATTCTTAAAATAAGGGAGAATATATGGAAAGTCAAATACTTTATAAAGGCAACAGAAGCTTACAAAGTAAATTATCAACTCAAACACATCTGGTTGCTTGTGGTTATGTTTCATTGCTTAGATGTAATCAATAAGACAGTCTAAGTCAAATACTGTAATAGCAATAACTTTGCAAAGTCTAAACATTTATTGTTCATCTCTCTTGCATGCCATTTGATTCAGGGTGCTTCAGATTTGAAACAATTTGAATGCAATCATTGTGTTTGAAATTATTAGTGGAGGCAATTGAAAGAATCGTTTTCCACTCGATGTTTCTAATAGTATTTTATCCATATATATAAAAGGCTAATATGCTAAGTGTCCCTTCTCCTATACAGCCGGTGGCTATAACACGCACTGACCACCAGGGGTTGACATTCATTTCAGGAGCTGCTGAGCTATAGTGACCTGGCAGCAGTGGTTCTTGGATGATGCACCACAAAACCAGAGACAAGGGGGGGCCAGTTCCTTGCGGGGCCAAGTGATTCCACCTTTGGTCATGAATTATGTTGTTGTTGGGGCACTGTTGGTCCTGAATCTGATTTACTGCACACTTGCGTTTGTGTCCCACACCCTGTACGACAGCAGCTTTGCAGAGTGCCCTTTCGCACCACAGGACCCTCAGAAGATGTCAGAGAATCAGTTTCGGCCCAATCCCCACAGGCCAGGCTGAAGGACCCCACCTGCTGGAGGGAGCCCACTCACTCCGCAACCTTGAGGCAGGACTGTGGGAGGTTAGTCCAGGGCATGTCTGGCCCATCTCTCCCGGTCTTGCCACACCGGCCACCTTCTAATTAATTTCCTTTCAATGTGCACAAATCCATACACCAGGTCCCCAGTGTTTCTTAATAAGGCCAGAGGTAAATACACTTAGTAAGGGAAGCTCTACTAACAATATATATTTTACGTGAAAACAGTTTCTATTTATACTTTTGTAAGAAAATACACATGCATACACACTTTACAACTGCAGAGATAAAGAAATAATTTCTGATCGTCCAGAATAACAAAGAGCAAGCAAGCTCAGAGATAAGTGACATTGGAATCAAAACCAAAAGTTTTTTTGTTTTTCATTTGTTTTTACTTTGTTCTGTTTTTGCTTTTTTGTATACATGTCAACTTTCAAATACTTGAAATTTACTAGATGACTTTTCCTTTCCAAGGTTTTTTTAGTGGAAACTATATTGGTTAATTGTTGCAACTTGGGAATGCTGTGCCGTTCTTAAAATTTCCATGAAAGGCAATAGTGACCTAAAAATGAGTGTCCAAATCAGTCTGAAAGGATGTCAAAGTTTGAAAATTTTTGGGTTTAAATGTCCTACAGTCATGTTATAGGAATCCCTAATGCATATCATGAAACAAGATTAGCCAAGGGACTTATTTTTCTTATTGCTTATATTGTTTGATCTTTATTCCTTCTCATTGCTGCTCTTTGCAGGGTACATGGGAAAATTAGGTGGGAAGAACTAAAGAATGTAGGAGAGTGGATGAAAACAAAACACCGCAACACAGTGAAGGATGAACAAAACCAAGGCTACTGAATAAGTAGCTTTTCAGCCCCAAAGACCTTTAATATAAATATCAGAGACATATTTTTAACATGAGCACTATTATAAATACTTAATCAAAATAGAAAAATAAGCAACATTTTGTCTTTTTTTATTATTATTACATTTTATCCTTTGTCCCCAATCCACCATTTCCACTTCACAGCCTTCAAAAGTTAGAAATCATCATCAACAGCAAAAACAGAATCCTCTACAGGCTGACCTTGGAATAATTTTTTTGTGAGACCCAATATTCAATCTATGCTTATTTATTCATTGTTTTAAAACATTGTTTTAACGGAAGGATCAAACTTGTGTAGATGTTATACTTATTCTCAGAAGTATAAAATACACTTGGGATAGTTGGAAATGAAAACTTAACTGGAATCAGGAGGTAAATGTGAAAGTAAGAACATCATATAAAAGATGATAAAGAGGAAAGTAAGATGGTCTTTCAAGTGAGTAAAGTGTAAAATGGAGACGAGTGCGAAAGCCAGAGAGACTAGTAGATAAGATCCATTTCAAGGTATTTAGTTGTTGCATGTAATTTTTGCACATGACAAGAATATTTTTTAAAAATTTAAAAACATACTTCATGCCTTCAAATAATTACAACATTATAGCAAAGACATCTATCCATGGTATTTAATAGCAAGTGTTAGGTGCTGTCACAGACTGAGTTCCTCAGAAAGCAATGCTTAGACCTATGCAGATCTATACACATGAACGAAGTTTTTTGGCAAACTTCTCTGGAAGCTAAACCTGTAGGAGGCCAAAGAAGCAAAGGAAAAAGTGTTGACTTATGAACCAGGGAGTCCAGGTTTGATTCCTGATCAGGGCACATGCCTGGGTTGCAGGTTCGATCCCTAGTAGGGGGCATGCAGGAGGCAGCTGACCAATGATTCTATCTTATCATTGATGTTTGTTTTTTTTGTCAATAACATTAGAGAAAAATGATTAGAGTATGGAAAAATCATTAATGTTAAGTCAGATTGAGATGTTTACAAATATTGCCAATATTGCTAATTTTTATATTGTCTAAGAAGACATTTCATTTAGTCTATTCTCCTCAGTCATTCATTTGAAATCCCATATTTATGAGATGCCAAATATAATATAATTTGAAAGCAATAATTAGAGGCCTACTGTAACAATAATTACAGGTTTGGTAAGTGAGTCCTCTCAATGAATTCAAGCCATTGCACCAGCAGCAAACACTACAAATTATAATTACAGTATACTGTAATAGGACACGAAAAGAGATGCTATCAGACAGCCCCCTCTCCCCTCAACTAAAGGGAAAGGACTGACCCCTCCTCAGTTCTTGTCTCTCTCATAGGAAGAATTTCAAAAGAGTGACACCGGAGTCCCCCTTTTACTTTGTTGTGGCTTTTCTTAGGATGTTTGTATATACACCTAATCTTCTTGGCAAGTCCTAAGACTGCTGGCTTCTTTGTTCAGTGGGTGAGATAAAACTCTCCCTTCTTTCTTTCTCCCTCCCCTCCTTCTGTCTGAGCAGTTCCAGGGGGATTTAAGCTATGCATTTTCTGGTTAGAGAGGAGAGGTATTAACTATTTATTCGCAAGTGCCCTTGGGTGGGGAAGATAAGGGCTTGATGCAAGCTGGTTGCAAGATGCCCAAGCTGTTTGGCCTTGTTTAATTGTCTTGTCTCAGTGTCTCTATCCCACTTGCCCAGGCATTTCCCTAGCTTCTTGGTATCTTGTTTACAATACCTTATTACTGTGTGCAAGGAAATTTAAAAGAAATATGTAATAGATTTCTTAAAATTCTCACATAGTTCAGTGATCACTGAATTTTGAACAATTATCCATCCTCTGAAGGCATTGTCTAATTAACATTTTTTTAATCAAGAAAGTCTTTGGTTTTCAGTTAACATGATTCATTTTTTAAATTGAATTGTGAGATGAACTTTAACAATCTCTACAACAGCACTTCCGTTACTTAGATCATAAGCATGATTGGGGCTGGTCTTAGATATTAGCATATTGTTTGCATCCAACACAAATATAAGTGTGTTTTTCTTTTTAAATTGAGATCAGCATGCTTGTTTAGAAAGTTTGAAATAAAAAAGGGGGTTTATAAATACTTTCCAAGCCACATGACAGTGGTTAATAAATAATAATTATGTTTATAATTCCATTAGTGTGAAGATATTACCAAATAACCTAGCACTTTCAGAATAATCTATTTCAGAGATTTCTTAAACAAAAGTCATTTAAATAACCTGGATGAGAAAATTAAATTCACAGACCCATGTAATATGTTTTGTATTTTAAAAAATATGTTCCCAAATATATTGGAATACTGATTTTTTATAGCATGAAATCTCAGACATGGAGTCACAGTCTTGGCACTGACTCTTTTCATTTAACATAGCCAATATCAAACCAAATATCTTCATATTACTGACTATGATAAAAAAATACTCCACTATTTCCACTCTTTCCTCAATTATAAATTTATGAAAAATGTCTAGATTTAATGTTATCTACATCTCAATATTTGTATTTTTTGGTAGTATTAATTTTTTTAAAATTCTTTATTGTTTAAAGTATTGCATGTCGTCTTTTTTCCCCCGTTGACCTCTTCCCAGCCATTCCCATTCCCCACCCCCAGCACATGCCCTCACCCCCCAACTGTCTGTGTCCATGGGTAGTATTAATTGTATCACTATTTTATCTTTATTATAATATGGGATGCTGGTTATCTTTAAAAGTGATAATACAAAGGTTATCATTTCATTACATTTAAATAAAAATGTGTACCCATTAAGGAAATAATATTTTAGATAGTAGTGTAGTTAAGACATGGCCAAAGTGCAGGAAATGATACCTAGGAAGGTGCATTTTCCTAGAAGGAATGATTAAAGTTTGAGAAACATGACTCAGAGCATTGAGAGGACAATTTTAAACAGAAGTTTAGTCTCAAGAGTTATTTTTCTTCTGTGTATTAAACTTTTATAAATAACTCTTCTTGTTCAGTTTTAAATTCAAATGCCCCTGTTTTATCATATTGCCATGTGATTGATAGTGATTTAAATTAATAATATGTATGTTACAAGGTTTTTCTTCCCCATTTCTTAAAACATTGTAAGATTTTTCATTAAGTGACAATTCATATAATAGGGTATTTTAAGCTTCTCAGTTATATGAAGAAGGCTTTGAAACATTATTCTTATCACCATGTATTATAGTAATATCCAAAGTTTGAAAATGAAATTGCTACCTGCCAATTTAAAAGCATAGAATGTACTGATTGCATACTTATGTTCTGTCAGAATGTTTTTACAAAATAACTGTCTTTTATAAAAATCTAGCATTTTCTTGACATTACTTTTTAAAATTTCTAACACATACAATTGAAAGACTCTTTTTGAAAAATCAGAATATTATTAAAATGAAGGGGTAATGATAACTGGTTATATTGTTTAAGTACAAATGAATATTCTGTATCTATAATATATAAAAATTCTATAATAATCATATTTATAGCCATGATCCATAACTTTTAAGCAAATATTCCAAAATAAGGGTACATGGTCCAATTTCAATGCACATGGATAAAGTGAAGAATTGGACTCAAAATGAATTAGCTCTCTTGTGGCCAGTACATACAAGCTTATATGCATATGTGCATAAACCATGAACACAGACGATAGTGCAGTGAAGGTCAAGGAAGGAGGCAGGAGTCGGGTGGAGGAGGTCAATGGGGAAAAAAAGGTGGACATATGTAATACTTTCAACAATAAAGATAAATTTTTAAAAGGCTGCAATCTGAGAAATGTGGGCTCTGGCAACTTGATTAATCAATAAATTAATGTTGACATTTGTTAATGGATGATTCTAGGCTTTCATCTGAAAGTGTTTCGTTACAGGTGGTAGATAACCTTCATTATAATGAAAAGTAATGGATTTTCTTTTATGACATTATAAAAGTCTTATTAGTTGACATTGTCCATTGAACCTATATCTTAGCATTTCACATTACACATCAGGTTTTGTCAAGTAAAGAAAGTGAAATATAGAAATTAGGTATAGATACTTTTGAGATATAATTTGGCAATTGGAATGGAGGTAAAGTTTATAAAACTCCTTAGAGGGAAGGAACACAAAACAAATGTCAATTATCAGACAGAAATCTGAGGATTCAATTCAGAAATGCACATGGAGGCTGGACAACCTGGGATCAAGATTTTGAGAAGAGTCTCTGCTTTTAGATGTCAGCAGTAAGAAAGAAGGTTGGTTTAGAAACAGTCGTTTTCCAAAACAGAGCCTATGAGCTGACATCAAGGACCACAGAATGAGTGAAGAAGGCAATACATGCACACAGGAGTGTAGGGGTTGCCATTCACCCAAGCAAAATCCAGTGGCTGTAGAATTAAATTATAGATTGAGTTTTCAGTGGGTATAAAGCTTCAATTGTTGCACAACATCATAAAATAGCTAATGATACTTTATCATACACATAAACAATTTTAAAGGCTAGATCTCATGTTAAATGTTCTTACTACAGTTAAAAGTTTACCTGGAGTTCAATTGCTGAAACATTGCCTAACTCCCACTGAATTCCTTTTACTCCACTTTACATACAGAGCAATAAGCAGATAGCTGTTCCAATAAAAATGATGATGATGATGATGATGGTAATGATGATGATGTTGGTGATGATATTTACTGAATCTTAATACACTAATAGCTTTGAGCAATGTAAATGCATTTTATTTTTATGTATATTCATTTCATCTATTTATATGCATTTATGTTTATATTTACATGAGAGGCCCGATGCACAGAATTTGTGCAAGGGGCTCGGTCCTCACAGCCCTCGCTGCCATGGCTTCATCTGGAAGGTGGTTCTGCTGTTTGGCCTAATTAGCATATTAGCCCTTTGTTATATAGGATATGAATTTAATCATTGTGAAAAGCTAATATAATATAAAGTGTTATTTTATTATTTTATAAATTAACACATTGACTCATCAAAATCTTAACTGAGACCTGGCTGGTGTTGCTAAGTTGGTTGTAGTGTCAGTCATCCAATACACTGAAAGGTTGCAGATTCAATTCCCAATCAGGGCACATACCTTGATTGCAGGTTGGAATTCCAGTTAAGGACATGTACCTGGCTTGCAGGTTTCATCCCTGGCCCAAGTCTGGGCATATGTAAGAGGCATCCCAATCAGTCCGTCTCTCTTTCTCTCTCTCTCTCTCTCTCTCTCTCTCTCTCTCTCTCTCTCTCCCTCCCTTCCTCCCTCCCTCCCTCCCTTCCACTCTTTCTAAAAACTAATGGCAAAAATATCCTAGCAACAACAAAAAATATCTTACAAAGTTTATTCTCAGACCACTGTGAAATTAAAATCAAAATTCAAAAAGGAATCTGAGATATTCCCAAATACTTGAAGCTTAAACACCACTTTTAAATAATGTGCGGATGAAAGAAGTCTCAAAAGTAATTAAACAATAGTTTGAACTAAATAAAAAACAAAACAACATCAAAATTGGCCAAGTGCAGGATTTTACTTTGGTTATATTTTGTGAAAATCTGTCACTGAAATAAACAAATTATATATATATATATATATATATATATATATATATATATATATATATATATTATACTGTATATATATTTTAGTTTAGTGATGCTTGATATTTTTATGATTTTATGTGTCAACTTTATGTATCTGTCACAGTACTCCTAGATGGCTAATTGTTATTCCGGGTGTGTCTGTGAGAATGTTCAAGAAGAGATTAGCATGTGCATTGGTGGAGTAAAGCAGATGGCCCTCTCCAAAGTGGTTTTTCATCATTTAATACTTTGAGGTCCTGAAAAAAAAACAAAAATGCAGAGAGAGGAAGATTGAATTTGTTCCCTGCTGACTGTTGGCCATAACATTTATCTTCTGCACTCTTTACTCGTGATTCTCTTGCCTTTTGTCTGAGGCTGGTATCTCCACCAATGACTCTAGTTCCCAGACCTTTGAACTGCACCGCTAGCTTTCCTGGGTCTCCCGCTTGCAGACTGCAGAGAGTGGGATTTCTCAGTCTCCATAATACATGAGCCAATTGTTATGTTGACCATCTACATACATATGCACTGAGTGTCCAGATTATAATGACCACCTGACATTTGTTGGCAAATTAGCTATGATTTCGCACTGAAGTTGCTGGAGGGCCAGACCATTATAAATAGGGAAGCAGGTTGTTTACCACAACAGTGGAAGTGATTTTGTTCCTGAAGATATAGGTAAACAATGTGATTTAACAGCCCTTGAATGTGGGATATATATTATTGTGAGTGGCCAGATGATTATGGCCACCTCATCAGTACTTCATTGGGCCACATTTTGCTTTCAATACTGCAGCAATTCTTCTTGGCATTGACTCCATGAGATGTTGAAAGGTGATATGAGGAATCTGACACCATGTCTGATGAATAGCACTGTCCAGATTTGTTGGTTGTGGAACCAGCTGCCTAATGGCTCTTTTAACTTCGTGCCATAAATGCTCAATTGGATTGAGATCTGGCAATTGTGGGAGCCACCTAAGCAAGGTAAAGTCTCCCTCATGTTCTTGAAAGCACTCCTGCACGACATGAGCACCGTGGCATGGCGCATTGTCTTGTTGGAAGAAGCCATCTCCATTGGGATATGCCATCAACATGATAGGATGAACTTGATCAGCAATGATACTTAGGTATGTTATGCTATTCAGACCTTGTTCCACATGAATTAAAGGGCCTAAATCATGCCAGGAAAACATACCCTAAACCATAACACTGCCCCCACCAGCTTGAGGGGTTGTACTCATGCATGTGGGGTGCATGCTTTCATGCTGTTTCCGCCAGATTCTCACTCTGCCATCTGCATGATGCAACTGGAAACTTGATTCATCGGACCACATGACTTTTTTCCAATGCTCGACTGTCCAATTCTTGTGTTCCTGTGTGAATTGGAAATGTTTTATCTTGGTAACTGCAGACAGCAAAGGTGTTTGAACAGGTCTTCGGTTTCCATATCCCATATGATGCAGTGTATGGCTAATTTGCCTACAAACAACAAGTGGTCATAATAATCTGGCCACTCACGTTCAAATATATCCCACGTTCAAAGGATATTAAATCACGTTGTTTACCCATATCTTCAGAAAAAATCACTTCTACTTTGTGGTAAACAACCTGCTTCCTTATTTATAATGTTCTGGCCTTGTAGCAACTGCAGTGCAAAATTATAGCTAATTTACCTACTAATGTCAGGTGGTCATAATAATCTGGCCATTCAGTATATATACACACACACCCATATGTATACACACATTGGAATATATATAATATATAGCATGTACATATGTAATATATAGTATATATGTTATATATATCCTAATATATATGAGCCAATAAACTTTGTTAAATATCTTTTTTTAAAAAAATATATTTTATTGATTTTTTTTTATAGAGAGGAAGGGAAAGAGAGAGTTAGAAAAATTGATGAGAGAGAAACACCTATCAGCTGCCTCCTGCACACTCCCTACTGGGGATGTGCCCACAACCAAGGTACATGCCCTTGACTGGAATCCGACCTGGGACCCTTGAGTGCACAGGCCAATGCTTTATCCCCTGAGTCAAACTGACTAGGGCTTGTTAAATCTCTTTATATATTAGTATGTTATATTATGAAGAACTAACAAATGTTTTTCTTATTCTCTGAACACATTAACTATTCATTTATTTAAGTCACTAACATAGTGCAAAATATATTAGAAACCCAATAATTATTAAATGGCAAATTAACAAATGGATGAGTAATATTTACCCGATTATGGATGGTGTATAATAAGACTAAAGGTATTATCTAGGATGGATGCCAACTATTAAGACTAAAGGATAAAACAAAACAAAACCAAAGCAAGTGTAAAATGATCTAATAAATTTAAGGCATTGTTATATTAACATATATTTCATTTCAATGCTTACTTTTTAAAAATACTTTCTTAATTTCATCTCATCTTAAGTGCTTGAAAAATGTATTATTTCCAGCAAAATGTCCATAGTATTAATTAGAAATTATTATTTCAGACAGATTAAAGTATGCTTTTTATTCCTCTCAAATATAAAATAATATGACCCAATTTATCTGTATTCTACCCAGTAAATCCAATTCTAGATAACAAAGAAAATGTGAATAGATTCTGAACTAGTTTAATTTTAGATCTGAGTTATAATGTAATAAATAAAACATTTTTTTGTCTAATTTGTGGTTTCTATCATGAAGTAATTCTTTGAACCCAGACTTTCAATTAAAGTTACTTATTGGATTATGGCAAATATTTGATGAAGTTTCTATTACATTGAGACAATTTCAATTAAAAAATAAAATAAAAAGTAAATTTTTTCCAAGCACGAATCTACTATACTTTATGAAACTGAAAAGTGCCCATAATAGCCAATACATAATGATACTTATTACATTTGTTTCAATATATTATATTCAAAGCAGGCACATTTAACATGCTACTCCTTTGTCCTTTGGCTGATAAAACTTTTGATAAGAAATTTGTTTTTTTAAATCATAATTAATCTAGGTAATATATCATTTCCACAGTATTGTTTTCTTATATTAACTTCAAAAGTGATTTTATCCTGGGAGAAAGCTGAGGGTAATTATGAAAATAGGCACCAAGATTGTTTTGTTTGATAACATCTGTTTTGTGATGTGCAGGGGTATTCATTTTTCAGCAATTCATTGAGTTCTTTCTGACTTTCATACAATCTTCTTTATAAATTTTAATGAAATTTAAAACATTTCAAAATAATGAAAAATATTTTATGCATATTCCAAAATATTTTACAAATATACAGTTATGCATACAAACTCTGTTTTACATGAAAACATACAGAGTAGTCTATATCATGTACAGCATCCTTTTCTTTTTTTATACAATGATTTAAAAAATCCTTCTAGCCCTGGCCTGTGTGGCTCAATTGGATGTGTCATCCTATGCACCAAAAGGTCACCAGTTCAATTCTTGGTCAGGGCACATGCTCAAGTTGCAGACTCAATCCCTAGTAGGGGGTGTGCATGAGACAGCCAATTGATGTTTCTCTCTCACGTCACTCTCCCCCTCTCTCTACCTTTCTCTCTAAAAATCAATAAGTACATGTTGAAAAATAAAAAAAAAAATCTATGCTAGTTCATAATTATATATCAAGGTCATCTTATTTTAAAATAAAAATGCATATCTTTAAATATAAGAAAGTGTCTTGAATTAAAAGTATTATGTGTTAATCAAGATTATTTATTTGTTCTGCATTAAAATGCATTACATACTGTGTTCTGAGATTGGTCATTTCTTTATAAATGTACCATAATTTACTTGCCAATATAAATAGCCTTGCCTATATTTATCTAAAAGATAACTCTCCAGAAATTACATTTCTCATAAGAATAAGCATTAATTTGGATAGACAATGTAAAATTCATCTTCTTAATTGATTAAACAAACATTAATTCCCATCAGTAATATAAATGGGTGACTGCAAATTTTCTCTGTAAGCTAGATAATTAGCAAAGTATATTTTTAAGTATGATAGGTTAAAATTAGTATTATATGTGGCTTAAATATGTAAGCTTAAATCATTTTATTAAGGCAGACATTAGACATACATTAAAACATATAAATAATGTGTTTTTCAGTAAATAGCCTGACCCCTTTGACATTAATAATTTTTCTACTGGGTTATTTTTCTTTCTCTTATTCATTTTATATGCAATGATGAAACACAAGATCAAAAATCAGTATGAGGGATACTGTGTTATTGTGTTTTTAACACATAACTTTTTTAGTGGCATAAGCATAATATTAATGCCAGATGTTATATTAAGGCCTTCCTATATAATAAAGAGCTAATATGCCAATTAGACCGGATGGTGGAACAACTTTCCAGAATGACCAATGGGTGCAGGACGGGATTGTGAGGCTGCAAGGAAGCCGGGTCTGCAAAGGCCTACCCTTGCATGGATTTCATGCACTGGGCCTTTAGTATAGTATAATTCTTTATATGAAAGCTTTCTATTCATTCTCCAATGTGTGAAAATATTATGCTGCATATTCATGCAGAGCAAATTGCTAAACTGTGATCAACATAAAGGCATTCTTAATTCAAGATACATGCTTCTTTGAAGTAAGTTTTGCCATGGCATATCCTTGGATAAATAAGCTAATTGAATTACTTAATACTTACTATAACTACCTTTAGAGTTATTCTTAATATGCCTAATATATAATAGCATTTCTATTACAAATACCAGTATCAATAAAAATAGAATAATAAACAAAACATCAGTTATCTTTTAGGTGTTTTCAGTCAGTTATTATAGTTAGTTCGATCCTGAGAAAGAAGAACAAAGTAGGTAGGATCTCAACACCAGATATCAAGCTGTATTACAAAGCCACTGTTCTCAAAACTACCTGGTACTGGCACAAGAATAGACATATAGATCAATGGAATAGAATAGAGAACCCAGAAATTGACCCGAACCAATATGCTCAATTAATATTTGACAAAGGAGGCAAGAACATACAATGGAGTCAAGACTGTCTCTTCAATAAATGGTGTTGGGAAAATTGGACAGATAATAAAATGAAACTAGAGCGCCAAGTTACACCATACACAAAAATAAACTCAAAATGGATAAAGAATAATTTACTGGATAATGTAAGACGGGAAACCATAAAAATACTAGAGGAATCCAAAGGCAACAAAATCTTAGACATTTGCCAAAGCAATTTCTTCACCGATACAGCCCCTAGGGCATTGGAAACTAAAGAGAAAATAGACAAATGGGACTTTATCAAAATAAAAAGCTTCTACACAGCTAAAGAAACCATCAACAAAACAACAAGAAAGCCCACTGCATGGGTGAACATATTTGCCAATGTTATCACGGATAAAGGTTTATTCTCCAACATTTATAGGGAGCTCATACAACTTAACAAAAGGAAGATAAATAATCCAATCAAAAAATGAGCAAAGGATCTAAATATACACTTTTCAAAGGAGCACATTTAGAAAGCCAAGAGACATATGAAAACATGCTCAGAGTCACTAATCATCCAAGAAATGCAAATCAAAACTAGTGAGATACCATCTCACACCTGTCAGAATGACTGTCATCAACAAATCAATAAACGACAAATGCTGGAGAAGATGTGGAGAAAAAGGTAACACTCATGCACTGCTGGTGGGAATGCAGACTGCTGCAGCCACTATGGAAGACAGTATGGAGTTTCCTCAAAAATCTAAAAATGGAACTCTCATTTGACCCAGTGATCCTACTTCTAGGAATATATCACAAGAAACCAGAAACACCAATCAGAAAGGATATATGCAGCCCTATGTTCATAGCAGCACAATTCACTATAGCTAAGATTTGGAAACAGCCTAAGTACCCATTAGTAAATGAATGGATTAGAAAACTGTGGTACATCTACACGATGGAATACTATGCTGCTGTAAAAAGGAAAGAATTCTTACCATTTGCAACAGCATGGATGGAACTAGAGAGCATTATGCTAAGTGAAATGAGCCAGTCAATGAAAGAAAAATAGCACATGATCTCACTCATTTATGGATAATAAAGACCATTATAAACTGATGAACAAAAATAGATACAGAGGCAGAGCAGTATCAATCAGACTGTCAAATTACAGCGGGAAGGCTGAGGAGGGTTGGGAATGGAGGGGTAAGAGATCAAATGAAGGACTTGTATGCATCCATATAAACATAACCAATGGACGCAAGACACTGAGGGATAGGGGAGGCCGGGGGAAGGTCAAGGGGGGGAAAAAGGAGACATATGTAATACTCTTTGTAATACTTTAAGCAATAAAACAAATATATATAATTGATTTTTTACAAGAGGAAGAGAGAGGGATAGAGAGTTAGAAATATCAATGAGGCAGAAACATCGATCAGCTGCCTCCTGCATACCCCCTACTGGGGATGTGCCTGCAACCAAGGTACATGCCCTTGACTGGAATCGAACCCGGGACCCTTGATTCTGCAGGCCAATGCTCTATGCACTGAGCCAAACCGGTCAGGGCAATAAAACAAAATTTTAAAAAATGAAAGAAATAGATGTGGTAGAAGGTACTGCCATTTAATTATAATATTAAGGAAGTTATATTAAGGAAATATTAAGACCAATTTGTTTAAATGTAAAATCAAATAATATTTGGTTTGCTTTCACATACCAAAACATGTTTAACCCTACTTGTTATTGGGTTTATACTTTAAAATATTAAATACTGACTGGAATTCAATAAAGTTCTATCAAGAAAATTTTTATGATGCTAATTATCGTACAATTAATTCTTTTAAATCTTTATGCACAAGTACAATTATAAAAATCATAAAACAGCAGGGATCAGAACAGCATGTACTTTAGTCTTCATTTATAAAACAGAACTAGTTAGCAAAAATTTCTTGTTAGTAATATCCAGATCTTTGTGTAAATCAGAGTATTAATTACATGGTAGTTCATAGTCACATATAATAGTAGCTAAGTGTAAGGAATAGATTTTAATAGTAAAATATTATCCACATATAACTATATTCCTTAGAAAATATATCCTCTTTCTACCTTTTCTTGAAACTGTATAATTAGGCATCATTTTACATTTCTATTATGCTTTAATGAATAATAATAGATTAGTGTACAGTATAAGTTTAAATCAGTATCCAAGTTTTTAATGTCTGTTCTAACTTATACTTAATCATGCTTGCATTTCTTTGAATACATAATATATGTTACTAGTGTGGTTCATATTTCAAAAGTGAAATTACACTTTCAAACAAAGAAGGTATTTATGGCAGCACCTAAACAAAGCATCCATTAAAATAAACAACACATTTTATGTCTGTGGTTGTTTCCATATAGGATTCCATGTGTGTAGAATAGTGAAATGTGGGGATTCTGGGTGCAGACTTTTCTTCCTGTGGGTTCTTGTCTTCATGAAGTTTGAAGAATCCACTCATGGACAAAAAGACTTGTTTAATAAAAAATATAGAAGTGTATTGGAAGCAGATACAAACTCTATCTGGGCAACGGTATCCCCCAAAAGGACCCCTGCCCTGAAAAGGGACCCCCCAAATGGGAAAAGTCTGCTCTCGCTCTCTCTCTCGCTCTCTCTCTCTCTCTCTCTCTCTCTCTCTCTCTCTCTCTCTCTCATGAGAAAATCAGTCTTTAAGAAATGCAGCTCATGTCCCTTGGTCCCTGGTTTATATATACTGCAGTTCTTTGTTTGAACCTGATCCTTTCTTATTAATCCCTTTCCTTGATTTGGGACCCCATGTTTTCCTCATTGGTCATTCTGCTCTATAGAATTAGTTTCAAAGCTCAGAGCCCATGTGGTGCCCTAATCTTTCTCTCCCCCCTTATCTTGCTGGTTGGAGCTGCCTTTGATCTCCCAGCTGCCCAGGCTAGAGATACCCCTGTCCTTGGTTTATGGCTGTTTTAATTGCTCAGGTTAGAAATATTTCTATCTGCCTGTGGCATTTCTCTATCCTCTGAACAAGTAAGATAAACCTGGCATCTTCAAGTCTCCATCTATGTATTCCTCTCCATGGGTCCTCCTCATTCCCTAAATCTTCCTATTCAAGCTAGCTTGTGGGGAACGTCTGTATAAGGCCCACAAAATCATTAGGTCTGGCCCTACCAAGGCATTAGGGGTGGGTTACTTAAATGTTTGACCAAATATAGCAGACTAATTTTTAAGTTGACATTTTGTATGGCCCTTGAATGATGTTATAAATATCCAAATGGCCCTTGGCAGAAAAAAGTTTCCCCATCCCTGGTTTAGAATCAATGCCACCACAGGAAATTCTAGTCCCAATCTTTTAAATTCTAACATCAATGTCACCTTTTCCAGCAAGCATCATCAAACATCATGGAGAGGCTAATGGTACTTTCTTCTGTGTTTCCAAAACATTTGATCATGACTGTTACTTGATCACACCTCTGTCATGGAATCTACTGAACTGTATTGTGATTTATATGTGTCTGTTCTTTCTCATAAATCATGGATCTCCTTCAAAGTAGAATGGTGCCTTAGTCACTTTCATGTGGCTTACTCTAGCATGGTGACATGCTCTTTGTGGTCATCTTTACTGAATGACAAAAAGACTCACTAAATTTTATATATAGAAATCTTGTAAGGAGAACTTTCACTAAATACTTTATATGCTACCTGTTATTATGCCCCCAGCCAAAAAATCAAGCATAAATTTTTTTTGAGAGAGAATTACATTTTCTAGTGCTGATTTGTTCTGTAGTTTCATAAACCTTAGCAGCTACTTATAATTTATTTTTATGAATGTTGTCCTTTAAAAATATGACATCATGAGTAAATGGTGAAGGGCTTAGGTTTTCAACTTTATAGCTATCTACACTAATAAAAGCGGAATAGTAAAATTAACTGTTTCTTTGGGACGCCCAACAGCCAATCAGAGCGACTGTATGCAAATTAACCCAGCCAACATGGCGGCCGCCACTCACAGAGTAAACGGGCAGCTTCCATCACAGCAGGAGTGAAAGTGAAACTGCCTGCGCACTGGCTCGCTTAGCCTTGACGGAAAGCAAAACACACATTTGCAACATTTTATAAATCGTAGAATCCTCGGAGCTGAAGCCGGGCCTGAGTCTAAGAGTATAACATTGTTTCATTATAGAAGCCACGAGGTGAGGCAGAGAGGAGGCTTCATTAGTAAAAGGCCTCACCTTAAAGGAACAGCATCAATTATAGAAGATAAACAAACCCCAGAACCTGCGTCCAGCCAGCCTTGCTGGGACATTGGGTCAATGGGAGCTGTGGGCAGCCTTAAAGCTTGAAAGCGCCAATCAGCCCATCACCCACGCTGGCCACAACCCAATGGGGTGAGGGACGTTCCTGGGGGGCTTGGCCAGCCTGGAGACAGCCATCAACCCGTCACCCAGGCTGGTCAGGCACGCCAGCAGGTGGACATCCCCTGAGGGGTCCCAGACTGTAAGAGGGCACAGGCTGGGCTGAGGGACCTCCCAAGTGCACAGAGCAGCTGCAGGGCGGAACAGCGCAGGACCCAGGACCGGTGAGTGGGAAATAGGCGGCAGGGTTGGAGGGCATCAGGAAGTGGGTAAGAG